>PNEQ01083109.1:0-19134 GCA_003012365.1 Medauroidea extradentata | reverse complement strand
TTACAAGTGTGACAAGTTGTCATAAAACATGTGGCAGTCTTGAGGGATGACTGCTTTCAAATATTGAAGGTCATCAAATTTATCCTTCGTAATCTTCAATGGAGCAGTGTAAAGATGTTTTACTCCATTGTTTGAGCAACTCACAGTTCTCTTTATCCTTCGTGGTGGTTGTTGCCATTCTCCTGAAATAAAAGTGTGCCACAGAAATGTTCTTGATCTCTAGACAGGTTTTCAAGTGCATTTCAATTAACATGTTCTTGATCTGTAGAAATGTTTTCAAGTGCATTTAAATTAACATGTTCTTGATCTTTAGACAGGTTTTCAAGTGCATTTGAATTAACATGTTCTTGATCTGTAGAAATGTTTTCATCTGCTACACTTGATTCACCATCTGCATTAGCATGTGCTATAATTTCCAGTGCTCCATATTCACCAACACGAAATTCTCCTACTTGTACAGAGCTCTCACTCAATAATTCAGTATCATTACGAAGTGTTAAAATGTTCCTGTAAGTTGCACTCTCAGTATTCACAACCATTCCAAGAATTTTGAGTGCTCTTGATCCCATTTTTAACGTACCTTAATAATTGTCTGCAAAGAAACATAATTTTGTTGCATTTCTGATACAAGAGGGTTAGTTATACTAAGGGCATATGGGTTCATTTATTTATTTCAAAAATTTTGTATCTTTCATAGTTTTTGCATAATGGTGTGAAAAGACGACAATTAGAATACCTTCTAAATGCATAATGGCATGCCTATTCCCTTATTATCTTTAACTCCTCATTTTGTGTATACAATAACATAACCTAAGTCATCTATAATTGAAATGCAAAAACAGTGCTGCATAGTTTCTTATAATTTAACCAAAGTACATCTCAGTGCAAATCTGTACTATAAATATCGGTAACTGACTTGTACCAGGATGTGATAAATGCGTGATTTCATAATATTGGTAAACACAATAACTAGTACTCGCGCACATACACCAATATTTCGACTATTCCCAATGGAATTGCCAGCATACAACACGAACTTACAAGCTCTAAAGGCTGGCTTTTGTGGAAAAAGATACAAGGTTTTAGACAACAAAGATTTACGAGGTTTTACAGTATGGTTCAGAACAACAAAGATACGAGGTTTTAGGATTCTGACATACGAGTGTTTAGGTTAAAGTTGCGATGCCAAAGAGATACGAGGTTTTTTAATTTGGCCATAGAAGAAAGATAATGTAGAGTAGACTTACGAGGTTTTACCACTAGAAGTGCATTGAAAATCTGCACCATATTGACCTGGAACATAAATTTGGGAAAATCTGGACTTACGAGGTTTTAGAAGTAAGCCGACGATAACCTGACCTAACCCGACCTAACCTAACCCGACCTAACCTAACCCGACCTAACCTAACCCGACCTAACCTAACCCGACCTAACCTGACCTGACCTAACCTAACCCGATATAACCTAACCAGACCTAACCTAACCCGACCTAACCTATACTTTATTGAAGTTATTTCACTTTGTTGAACTAAGTTGCACTTTCGCGAACTACGTTGCAATTACTTACACTAAGTTGCACTTACTAACACTTAGTTTCACTTTCTTGCACTAAGTTGCACTTTCTTGCACTAAGTTACACTTTCTTGCACTAAGTTGCACTTTCTTGCACTAAGTTGCACTTTCTTGCTCTTAGTTGCTCTTTCCAGCACTATGTTGCACTTTCTTGCACTATGTTGCATTACGTTGCTTTTTTGCAATATGATGCACCATCTTGCACTATGTTGCACTTTATTGAATTAAGTTGCATTGTTTTGCACTATTTGGTCTTGCATTGAGTTTCATTAGCATGCATTAAATTGACTAATTAAACTTAAATATCCCTATTTAACATAAGATAGCCTAACATGACCTAAGCTAATTCGACATTACTTAAACTACCTAACCCAACCTATTCTACCGCAGGTTGCACTTTCTAGCACTATGTTGCACTATGTTGCATTTTCTTGCACTCTGTCGCACCTTGTTGAATTTTCTTGCACTATTTTACACTTTATTTGACTAAGTTGCACTTTATCGCACTAAATTGCACTTAATCGCACTAAATTGCATTTTATTGCACTAAGTTACACATTCTTGCACTAAGTCGAATTTTCTTACTCCAAGTTGCACTTTATTGTATTAAGTTGCAATTAATTGCATTAAGTTGCTCTTTATTGCATTAAGTTGCACTTAACTCCATTATGTTGAACTGTTTTGCACTTTCTTGCATTAAGTGGCACTTGCACTGAGTTCCTTCAAATTGCATTAAATTGACTAATTAAACTTAAATATCCCTAATTAACATAAACTAGCCTAACCCGACTAACCTAACCCGGCCTAACCTAACCCGACCTAACCCAACCCGACCTAAACCAACCCGACCTAACCTAACATGACATAACCTAACCAGACCTAACCTAACCAGTTCTAACCTAACCCGACCTAACCTATACTTTACTGCACTTATTGCACTTTGTTGCACTAAGTTGCACTTTCTTACACTAAGTTGCACTTTTTTTACACTAATTTGCACTTTTTTACACTAAGTTGCACTTTCTTGCACTAAGTTGCTCTTTCATGCACTAAGTTAAACTTTTCTGCACTAAGTTGCACTTACTTGCACTAAAGTGCACATTCTTGCACTATGTCGCACTTTCTTGAACTATGATGCATTTTCTTGCACTATGTTGAGTTTTTTCACTATATTGCACTATGTTTAGTTGTATTGCACTATCTTCCAATGTCTCGCACTGTGTTGCATTTTTGTACTATGTTGCATTATGTTTAATTTTCTTGTACTGTGTTCATCTTTCTTGCACTATGTTCATCTTTCTTGCACTATGATGCACATTCTTGCACTATTTTACACTTTAATGGGCTATGTGGCACTTTATCTCACTATATTGCACTTTATCGCACTAAATTGCACTTTATAGTACTAAATTCCATTTTCTTGCACCAAGTTACACATTCTTGAACTAACTTGAATTTTCTTGCTTGAAGTTGCAATTTATTTTATTAAGTTGCACTTTAATGCATTAAGTTGCTCTTAATTGCATTAAGTTGCACTTTACTACATTAAGTTAAACTGTTTTGCACTATCTTTCACTAAATGGCACTTGCACTGAGTTCCTTCAACATGCATTATATTGACTAATTAAACTTAAATATCACTAATTAACATAAAATAGCCTAAACCGACCTAACCTAACCCGACCAAACGTAACTCGACTTAACCTAACCTGACCTGACCTAACCTAACCTGACCTAACTTAACCCGACCTAACCTAACCAGACCTAACCTAACCTGACATAACGTAACCCGACCTAACCTTTACTTTATTGCAGTTATTTCACTTTGTTGCACTAAGTTGCACTTGCTTACACTAAGTTGCACTTTATTGCACTAATTTGCACTTTTTTGCACTTAGTGGCACTTTCTTGCACTAAGTTGTACTTTATTGCACTATGTTGTACTGTGTTCCATTTTTTGCACTATGTTGCTCCATCTTGCACTTTGTTGCCCTTTATTTCATTAAGTGTCACTTTTGCAATATTTTTCCTTGCACTGAGTTCCTTAAGCATGCATTAATTTACTAATTAAACATAAATATCCCTAATTAACTTAAGCTAGCCTAACACGACCTAACCTAACCTAACTCGACCTAACCTAACTCGACCTAACCTAACCTAACTCGACCTAACCTAACCTAACTCGACCTAACCTAACCTAACTCGACATTACTTAATACAACCTAACCCAACCCTTTCTATCACAACATTAACATATTTTGAACTAATCTAGGTTGTACTTTTTTGCACTAGGTTGCACTTTTTTGCGATAGGTTGCTCTTTCTTGTACTATGATGCATTTTTTGCACTATGTTGCACTTTCTTGCAAAAAGTTGCATTTTCTTGCAATATGTTAAACTTTATTGCATAATGTTGCAATTTATTGCATTAAGTTGCACTGTTTTGCACTATTAGGCCTTGCACTGGGTTCCTTTAGCATGCATTAAATTGACTAATTAAATTAAATATAACTATTTAATATAAGCTAGACTAACACGACATAAGCTAACCTAATTCGACCTAACCTAACCCGACCTAACCTAACCCAACATAACCTAACCATACCTAACCTAAACCGACCTAACCTATACAATATAACACTTATTGCACTTTGCTGCACTAAGTTGCACATTCTTGAACTATGTTGCACTTTCCTGCACTATGTTCCACTTTCTGGCACTATGTTACACTGTGTTTCATTTTCTTGCACTATGTTGCACTTTCCTGGACTATGTTCATCTTTCTTGCACTATGTTGCATTTTCTTGCACTATGTTTCACTTTCTTGCACTATTTTAAACTTTATTGGACTAAGTTGCACTTTATACCACTTTATTGTACTTTACCGAACTAAAATGCATTTTACGCACTAAATTGCATTTTCTTGCACTAAGTTACACATTCTTGAACTAAATGTCATTTTCTTGCTCAAAGTTGTACTTTATTTTATTTAGGTACATTTAATTGCATTAAGTTGCTCTAAATTGCATTAAGTTGCACTTTACTCCATTAAGTTTAACTGTTTTGCACTTTCTTGCACTGAGTTCCTTCAACATGAATTAAATTGACTAATATAACTTAAATATCCCTAATTAACATAAACTAACCTAACCCGACCTAACATAACCCTATCTAACCTAACTTGACCTAACCTAACCCCACCTAACCTAACCTAACTTAACCCGACCTAACCTAACTTAACCCGACCTAACCAAAACCGACCTAACATAACCCGACATAACCTAACAAGACCTAACCTAACCCGACCAAAACCTATACTTTTTTGCACTTCGTTTCACTAAGTTGCACTTTCTTTCACTAAATTGCACTTTATTGCACTAGGTTACACTTTATTGCACTAAGTTGCACTTTCTTGCACTATGTTGCATTTATGCACTATGTTTCATTTTCTTACACTATGTTCATCTTTCTTGGACTGTGTTGCGTTTTCTTGCACTATTTTACTCTCTATTGGACTAACTTGAACTTTATTTCACTATATTGCAATTTATTGCACTAAATTGCACTTTATCGCACTAAATTACATTTTCTTGCACTAAGTTTCGCATTCTTGCACTAGGTTGCATTTTCTTGCTCGAAGTTGCACTTTATTTTATTAAGTTGCACTTTATTTCATTAAGTTGCTCTTTATTGCATTAAGTTGTACTTTACTCCATTAAGTTGAACTGTTTTGCACTTTCATGCACTAAGTGGCACTTGCACTGAGTTCCATCAACATGCATTAAATTGACTTATTAAACTTAAATATCCCTAAATAATATAAACTAGCCTAACCCGACATAACCTTACCCGAACTAACCTAACCAGATCTAACATAACTCGACCTAACCTAACCCGACCTAGCTTAACCTGACCTAACCTAACCCGACCTTACCTAACTCGACTTAACATAACCCGACCTAACCTAACCCGACCTAACCTTATCCGAAATAAACTAACTAGACCTAACAGAACCCGACCTAACCTATACTTTATTGCAGTTATTGCACTTTGTTGCACTAAGTTGCACTTTCGCGCACTAAATGGCACTTTCTTACACTATGTTGCACTTTCTTACACTATGTTACACTTTCTTGCACTAAGTTGCACTTTCTTGCACTAAGTTGCACTTTTTGCACTTAGTTGCTCTTTCCTGCACTATGTTGCACTTTCTTGCACTATAATGCATTATGTTACATTTTTTCACTATTTTGCACCATCTTGCACCATGTTGCGCTTTTTTGCTTTAGGTTACATTGTTTTGCACTATTTGGCCTTGCACTGAGTATCTTTAGCATTCATAAAATAGACTAATTAAACTTAAATATCCCTAAATAACACAAGCTAGCCTAACATGACCTAACCTAATTCGACATTACTTAAACAACCTAACCCAACCCATTCTACCACAACCTAAAAATATTTTGAACTAGTCTAGGTGTACTTTCTTGCACTATGTTACATTTTCTTGCAATGTGTCGCACTAAGTTGCATTTCCTTGCACTATGTTGCACTTTCTTGCACTATGTTGCACTTTATTTGACTAAGTTGCACTTTATCTTACTAAATTGTACTTTATAGCACAAAATTACACTTTCTTGCAATAAGTTACACTTTCTTGCACTAATTTGCATTTTCTTGCTCGAAGTTGCACTTTATTGTATTAAGTAGCACTTTATGGCATTAAGTTGCTGCTTATTGCATTAAGTTGCATTTTATTGCATTAAGTTGAACTGTTTTGCACTTTTTTGCACTAAGTTGCACTTCCTCTGAGTTCCTCGAACATACATTAAATTGACTAATTCAACTTAAATATCCCTTATTAACATAAACCAGCCTAACCCGGCCTAACCTAACTTGACCTAACCTAACCCGACCTAACCTAAACTAACCTAACCCGACCTAACCTAACCCGACCTAACCTAACCCGACCTAACCTAACCCGACCTAACCTAACCCGACCTAACCTAACCCGACCTAACCTAACCCGACCTTACCTATACTATATTGCACTTATTTTACTTTGTTTGACTAAGTTGCACTTTTGTGCACTAAGTTGTACTTTCTTCCACTAAGTTGCGCTTTTTTCCCTAAGTTGCACTTTATTGCACTAGGTTACACTTTCTTGCACTTAGTTGCACCATCCTTCACTTTGTTGCACTTTCTTGCACTATGGTACACTATATTGCATTTTCTTGCACTTTGTTGCACTTTCTTGCACTATGTTACATTTTTGCACTATGTTGCACTTTATTGCACTATATTGTATTTTATTGCAGAAATTTGCACTCTTTTGCACTATTTGGCCTTGCACTGAGTTCCTTTGGCATGCATCAAATTGACTAATAAACTTAAATATCTCTAATTAACATAAGCTAGCCTATCACTACCTAACCTTATCTAACTTGACCTAACCTAACTCGACATTACTTAATACATCCCATCCTAACCTATTGTACCACAATCTAAACATATTTTGAACGAATCTAGGTTGTACTTTCGTGCACTATGTTTTACTTTCTTGCACTAGGTTTTACTTTCTTGCACTAGGTTGCCCTTTCTTGCACTATGTTGCATTAAGTGGCACTTTCTTGCACTATGTTGCATTAAGTGGCACTTTCTTGCACTAGGTTGCACTTTCTTGCACTAGGTTGCAAGTCCTTGCACTAGGTTGCACTTTCTTGCAATAGGTTGCACTTTCTTGCACTTAGTTGCACTTTCTTGCTCTAGGTTGCATTTTATTACACTGAGTTGCTTCAGCATGCATTGAAATGACATACAACTAAGGTATCCTTTATTAACATAAGCTAACCTAACCCATTGTAGCTTAACGCGACCAACCTAACCCGACCTTACTCAACTTGACCTGACCCAACCTTACCTAACCTAACTCAACCTTACCTAACCTAACCCAACCTTACCTAATCTAACCCAACTTAACTCAACCCGACCTAATCTAACCTAACCCAACCTTACTCAAACCGACCTAACCTAATCCAACCTTAATCAACCTGACCTAACCCAACCTGAATCAACCTGACCCAACCCAGCCTGACCCAACCCAACCTGACCTAATCCAACCTAAGCTAGTCCATCATACTAACCCAATGTATGCTAATTCGACCTAACCAAATCTAAGCTAATCTGACCTAACATTACCTGACCTAACCTTAACCTACATAACCTCAACCTAACCCTACATCACTCTACATGATTTAACCTAACCCTGCATAATCCTACATAACTTGAACCAACCTAACCCAATGTAACCCTAGCCTACATAACCCTACCTAACCTCAAATCTACCTAACATCAACTCTACTTAACCTCAACTCTACCTAACCTAACCCTACCTCCCCTTAGTTCTTATTCTTCTTAGTTCTCGTAGGAAAGTTATAGCTACTGAGATTCGCCAGACATTAAGGCCATGTTGTAGAAACACGGTTCTTTGTAGACGGCAGGAAATTGTATTACAGGAATCTCACTAATCTTGTGACGTTGAGAATTGATTGGATTACATAGATTGCTGACGAAAACTATAGAGAACTTTTGTCTTTTCGGGCTTTAAATAGAGATGGAGTTTTGAGGAAACATTTAAAGAAACAGGAGGAACTAGAGGATAGATCACACCTCTGCTTATACAAAATGAAACCATTCTTGTGTTGTGTGGAGAATTGATACAGGCAGCTATAGTTTCAAGAATTAATGTAGTAGCTGACGAGACACGAGACATTTCACGAAAAGAACAGTTTATTTCAGCTAGATATGTTAATGTAAATGAAGGGAGGGAAACCACAATGGACCCTCCTATTGTAATTTTCACAAAGTGCACATACCTCTTAAATGGTGCAACTTAGGGGCTAGGTTTATTAGACATTGTTTCTTTCTTTTGGTGTGAATGACCTGTTCCTGCAATATAGCACACTTTTTTTTTCGAACATCCTGTATATATATATGTGTATGTGTGTGTGTGTGTTCTAATAAGGCACTCATCTCAGTTATGTTAATGCAAGTCACGGTAGAACTAAAATCTTATAATTATTTTATGTTTAAATTGCGCTAATCAAAATCTTCAATAATCCTGGACATAAGAAACGCAGAAGAATGTTTAGTTTAAGTCCTTCGAACTTATGTTTCAACCTTCGACTAATTTCGTATAATTCCATTTTAAATTGTGTTCCATAACAAAAATTTGTCTGAAAATAACAGTAAAGATGTTGCTTGTATGTTAACAAATTAATTTTCTTTAGGGTTAAATTTAAATAGTAATAAAATTATAACATCTTTAACAATAAATTCTTTCAGGATGAAAATATGGAAAGAGAAGATTTTGTTTTGCAATTAAAAAACGGGTGGATGTTGTTCAAAATTCTCCATTCCCAGCAGTGTCACAGCTGAATGCATTGAAGTATAACGTTTTAACCAAATATGAGTCCATTACAGGCAGCTGTTTATTTGCCTCTTTATCGTTTTAATTCTTTATAAATGTTGAATATCTACCGTAATCGAAATTATGAATAAATTTTCAAAAAAATGTTACAGTAGAAGTATTTTTGTCAGGGTTCAAATAGCTGACGTATATGTAAGTATGTATGCATAAAATGTGTTTGGACATAATTAAAAAATGTATGTAATTTGTTGGCAAAATTATTTTGCAACAGTTACTAACAATGTTTAATTGATTTTGTTTCACAAATGCATGTTGATACATTCAAACACTATCGATTTAAAATCAAATATACGTCCGTAACGGATAAATTAAAAAATATGACTGACAAAAATGCACAGTTTTGTTTTCGACTGTCAGGTGAAATGTGTTAGGTAGAGGGGGAGAGGGGGAGAGGGCATTTTATCTCTCTCTCTCTCTCTCTTTCTTTCTCTATCTATATATATATATATCATACTAAATATGACCATTAAAAGTCACCTCCCTGTTAGGCCTACTGTGTAGCACGGTCGTAGAAGAACAGGTCTGGACACTCGCCTGGGAACTTGACCCCCTTGTTGTTTGGCTGCAGTTCACCAAATTACCGAGAATGCTATACATTTTTGGTGCGGTAATCCGGGCGGTCGAACTCAAACTCCGCCCACATCCCTCCCACTAAGATAAACAATTTTTCAAAACTTTTTTTTAATCAATTTATGAAATACTTCCTTTGCTCACGTTTTTAAATCATTGCTCCAGTAATCTTTATTTACTTTATAATGTTAACAATGGAATAAAAGTGTGCGGAGTTTTGAGTTCGACCACCCGATTTACAGTGCCAAAAAATACGACATTCTCGGTAACTTGACGAACTGCAGCCAAACAACAAGGGGGTCAAGCAAAATACATTGGTAGATAGGCGAGTGTCCAGACCTGTTCTTCTACGACCGTGGGTTGTAGTATACTGAGTGTGTTTCGTACTTTAAGCTTATGGATCATGTAACAATAGAATTTCCGTACAGTCAGGGTTTGTACCCTAGATAGTAAATACGGTCGTAGAAGAACAGGTCTGGACACTCGCCTGGAAACTTGACCCCCTGGTTGTTTGGCTGTAGTTCACCAAGTTACCGAGAATATTGTGTTTTATTGGCGCTGCAGTTAGGGCAGTCGGACTCAACTCCGCTCACATTTTTCTATTGTTAAATTTATAAAGTAAATAAAGGTTGCTGGAACATTTTCTTAAATTTGTGAGCGAAAAAAAGTATTTCATAAATTGATAAGAAATACGTTTTGATATATTGTTTATCTTAGTGGAAAGGAAGTGGGCGGAGTTTAGTCCGACCGCCCTAACTGAAGCGCCAATAAAACACAACATTCTCGATAACTTGGTGAACTACAGCCAAACAACAAGGAGGTCAAGTTTCCAGGCGAGTGTCCAGACCTGTTCTTCTACGACCGTGATTGTAAACAGTTTAGAGAAAAATTAAGAAACAGTTTATAATATATATTTGATCTATCTAAGAACAGTGTGAAAAAATCAATATAAAAAGAAGCTACAAAGGGTCGGAGAGACAAGGAGCATTTTTAAAAATTCGGTGCATGTCAGTTTAAACAGTAAATGGCGTACGTGTAGGGAAATGCCCGTGCTGTTGGCAGCACTATCAGCTGGTGACGGCGCTGACATCTAGCGAGCGTACCGACAACCAGACGCACCGACCCTAGTATCGACGCCTAGAACTAGAAGCGCGATGGCCGCGCGGCGAGACACCTAGCGGCGGACGCTTGAACCACGTGGTCGGCCGGGCATCCCCAGGGCGCATGGACGATCCTACTCGGCGCCGACCACGGAGGGATGGAGGGGTAGTAAAGAACGCGGTGGCGCCCACCTCACAACGACGGTAGCAGCGTCTGTGTGTCGTCTAGGTGCGCGCGGGAGTGCGTCTCGGAGTCGGCCCCACAACGCCAGAAACACAATAAATACATACATGGCGAGCTGATACACATCGCCCGAGGGCTGCGATTCCCTTCGCGAAGAGTGTTCCACGTCAAGGATAGAGTAATAACAGAGGAAGAAGCCTTGTGACATGTGTTCGTGATATGTCGGTTCGTTCCTCGCTGGTAGAAAGGGGTCACCGTCGCGAATATGGGGATCCATACGTGTCTGTTCCGGTGATGGGTAGCTCGGGAATCGCGACCCGGTGGTAATCCCAGAAGAAAACGATGCAGCAACCGAGCCTGGTGAACAGTGGGGCGGTGCCGAACGCCTCGCCCGCGTCGACCGGCGCCACTGGGACGGCGACCACGACGAAAACCCTGGTGAATGGGGGACGATTCGACTTCGACGACGGTGGGACGTACTGCGGCGGCTGGGAGGACGGCAAGGCGCACGGACACGGTGTCTGCACCGGCCCCAAGGGGCAGGGTGCATACTCGGGCTCCTGGCACTACGGCTTCGAGGTATCCGGAGTGTACACTTGGCCCAGGTAAGCCCCCAGTGCGTTCTCTGCCTTCAACACTCTTTGACGATGTACTGTCCTACATTTATCAATTTCATATTTCCTCACAACTAAATTTTACGACTCAATTCTTAATCCAGAGGCTGTAGTGAAACAAATCATTACTTTATAGAATTTATAAAGCTATATGTAGGCTACTCATGTATGACAGAACTCATTGAATTATTAGTTCATCTACAGTTACAATTACACAGATCGGAATGGTAAAGATATTTAAAGAAATATGACCTTCAAATAACTGCTAACAGATTCTTAGTCATGCCTAGCTTTATTTTTAAATAGTAAGCCCAAAAGATACGTTACGGATAAATGTAACCAAAGACAAGATGTTTAGCAGTTTTCCCCCTTAAGGGCATCGTCCGAAGATTTCAAACTCTGTTACTGATAGCTTTGTTATGTAATGTAATTGTTGAGACTACGGTACGAAGATTTTAGCTAATTTATAAGGAAATTTCGTTAGTTATCTAAATAGCTACCGTCATGTTGTATTTTGTCTCGAAATATCAACAGTACGTAGTTGAAACCATATTTAGCTAAGTTACAGAGCAATTTTGCCCGCAAGGCTCCCGTTTATGTTATTTATATATACATACATAATTTTTTTTTATGTTTGAACACTTGTTCTAGTCCTTAATTCTACGCGGTCAACGTTCTCTTACACGAGCAAAAATATTGAGAAAAAAGTTCAACTTGTTTACCAAGGTAATGGTCTACACATAAGAGCCGCAAGGTAAGTTCGACATTTATTAATGAAAATTTTGACAAAAGGCACATAACATTTTAACTAATAGTACCTTGAATTTATTTAAAGTAAAAAATTAACTTTCGTTGTTTTGTTTTGAATAATTGCAAAGTACGGTACTAAATTTAATATTTTTAATACAATTTTTTGCAAAAGTTACATGTGGTTGTTTATAGTAAAGTAAGCAATTTTTCTATTCCTGCTAGAACTTTCTATTAAGTAGATTTTCTCCCCCCCCCCCCACCTAGGTCCAACAATTTGTCAACATGAACTTTGCCATGTATGGCATATCTGAATACGGTTTATCGTACTCGGATGTCAACACTTCAAGAAATAGTAGTTTGGAGGGTCTAAAATAAGTGAACACTTTGCTGTTAGTAGCATATAGAAAAATAATGTTAGATATGTTCTGAAGTCGTGTTCGGGGTGGTAACCGAGAAATATAGTTCTTGATTCTATATTGTGTGGTTAAAAGTCTGTTGAGTGTCGGTAGTATTTATAAATTAATATTTAACTACCAAACACACATTAATTTTAGTGTGCCATTGTGGTCATTTGACGATGAATTTAACCTAATTCTGCAATCGGAACATAGTTTAAGAATATTTTATTGGCACAATATTTATCTTCAAAATGATTGTAATTCCTTTGTTTTGTGCGCATGGTACATGGTAATTATGCTTTGAAATTCATTTATAGACAGAATGTAACGGCTGGAGGTAAAATTTAGTAAATTATGGAAGAGCAATGACCCTAGCACCCGATTTTGTATTTCAGAGAATTAAACTCTTGGAATTTGTTCAATTTGGTAAATATTTGCACGAGCAACGGTAATTTATATTTGGCTTGCGACACTGAATACTATTTATTATTATCACCAGTAAAAACATTTCTTAAAGCTGTGCCACTCAACGCCATCACATGAAATATTTTAATTAAGTTGTAAATTCCATCAAGGGACAAATTTATTAAAATATTCATAGGGCTACCGGAAAGTATTTGAACTGTAGATATGATTTTTGTTTAGTTTTTCATTTTATAAACAAGTACCACATTCTATTGTGTATATACATATAATGATTAAAAATCATGACTTTTCCTCTTTTGAAACTTGTCAGGAAAAAAAAATCCAGCAGAAAGAAGATAGCTTGGCCTTGTAAATATACTATGAAGTTAGTACATTATTCATGGAAATATATTTTTCTTTAGATTATTTTATATGCGCAATTCTTAATTTTATGCAACTTTTTTAAATAACTCATAGAAAGTTTAATATTTTCCTGTTAGTAGGCTGTTTTAGCAGTAGAAAAGAGTAGGAAATTAATTTTGGATACAGTTACAGTTATACGAAAACTATTATATTTAAATATTTGAATATTACGAAAAAATAAATTGGAATGATGTCTTAAAATTGAAAAGTACATATAATTGTTACTGTAGTACTAGAATGGCAATTGCGCTAAGCTCCACGTTTGAAGAGATCCAATTTTACGTTACAGCAATCACAATGGACCACTCAAAATAATACACATCGTTTTCGAACATTCGTACAGCACATATACACAATATGTTGCAACTCTCGACACCGGAACTAAAAAATTCTACCAGTCATAGACGATAGCTGCAGAACGAATGTCGAGGAAAGCCTGTATATTTGTCGTACCAACGAGGCTTCCTATGGATCTTAACCACCTTGCTACTCGGCCCATTTGACCTCGCAAGAACACCGCGCTTATAGAATCCTTTTCTCGAATAATCTGTCGGCGGTAGAACATGGTTAAAGGCAGTTTACGCCAAAATAAATAGCAGCAACAATTTTAATTGCAAAATTTTGATTACGAAAATGTTACCAACAAATTAAATGATATGGTACGCTCTTTATAGCAATGTTGATAGCAAACCGTATATTCTCCGTTCACTCATACCTGAGTTTTAGAATAAGCAAAACATATTATAAACATACCTGTTCATTGGCTGCCGAACGCCGTGCACCGAGATCTTGCACAAGAAATATATATTTACTATATGTCGTGTGTATATAAATTTACCAGTCCATAACCTATAAGAAAGCTTTATTAACAAACATATAATATTAACACACGTTGCAAACACAATCTACGACACTATATATTTGTCAGTATAGTTATGATTAGCAGACGACACGTCCGTACAGTTGATTCACCAGTTATTTAGTCTGACGCTCTGTTGAACATACAAGTTTCTTGGTACACTTGCCAGTATTTAAGGATGTACGATACTCTTATATTTGTATGTGAAAATGCCAAAAGTTTAGTTCAATAACAATCACTACAGGAAAAATAAGTCGGACTGTTATGCTAGTATCACAAAATAATCCAATTTATTTTCCAGCGGTTTTTTTTTTTTTTTTTTTTTTGGACATTGACACGTCAATGATGTGGTTACTGTCAATGGTTTTTTCGTATATCCATTTTCCGTTTCAGTTCGTCTGCACCATAATTCCTTTTCTATTTCGTTCCGTTATTCTCGCGTCGGTAATGTTTACATAGGGGCTTATTCATAGTCGTTTTTGACCCGGACTAGTGCGGGATTATCGTCGGACTAATTTTTGTCTTATTCATAGACGCGGACTATATCTAGTCCGGCGTTACTTGGCGTTTATGAATAAGGTAACACTTGGTCCGGACTATAGGACCAACCCTGGACTAACTGGCACAAGATGATCTCAGGATCATCTCGGAACTATCTCACGACTGTGAATAAGGCCCATAGTCAACAGACTTGCTGATTAGGTTATGTGAAGTTGGATGTGAACAGTGAAATTGAGAATTCATTATTTTCGAAACGTGAAAATAATGTGTCTACATTAATAAAAAAAAAACTTGCTGTAGTGTTTGTGTGATACGAATAAATATTTCAAATATGTTGTATAAAACCATAAGCATATATTGTGGGAATTATCAACAGACTGTTAGATAATCAATCAAATGTTATTTTTCCAAAATCGTAAGTACAAAACAATCCAAGAAGACTTTACAAATAAGTTTTATCGCATGTTCATTTTTCCTGCATAACGTAGGTACCATATTTTCGTTACGTCAGTACCAGAATTTTTAATACGATTGCTAGTCATGGCTTGATAATGTGAATTGAATATTAAAATATGCTGTAATTGTACAGGAAATCAATATTTGTTCGTTCAAGTTTTTATGTAATTTTCTTGTTCGTAAGTCGATAACATGTGCGGTATTTTCATGCAATATTTTTTTCCTTGTTGTTTTGTATGATAATTACTGTACACAGTTTTGACCGGTGGAAATATTACGTCGTGTTGACGCGCTGCACAAATGGAGTCAGAAGCCAACACTTGATTGTAAACATTAAGAAAAGCAACTCATCGTATGTCAGTAAATTATTTGATTTTAAATGTATAGTTTACAAATGAAAAATAATTCTATAGATTTTTGAATCAGTCGTACGTAAGGAAATTTGTAGTTTACCATCTTGGATATGTTCCATTTTTCGTTAGGTTAAGTTAGTTAAGGCATTTCACCCATTAGTTTCCCATTTTTCGTTAGGTTAGCACACAGGTAACCTAACCTAACGAAAAATGGAATACTCCAGGGTAAAACAACCTAACCAAAATTAACCTAACATAGCATAACCTAGCGAAAAATGGAACATTTCGAAAGTAGTAAACTCGAATTTTCTTTACTTACGACTACTTAAAACGTCTGTAGAAACATTTTCCTTTAGTAAACTGTGCCTTGTAAGCATTAAGAACGTTGGTAACAGTGTTGAAAATATGTTACCAAAAATTTTCAAGCACTTTTTTAAAACATTAAATACGTGTTATTTGTAATGTTATTGCCGATATAAACGGAGCTTAAGAAACAAAACATTTAAAAGGCCATTCAGTACTTACAATTTAGTACTCTATAATTTCGTCAACTACAGTAACATGTAAATACTTAGCAAAGCAACATACCTAAAATTTTGCTAACTACATTTAACAATGGTAGGGCCCGTATTGAAAAAATAAATGTTCACAAATACGACAAAATTGATGGTCATAGAGCTATTAGTTAGTTAACTCATAATTTAATTTTATTTCTGGCATTTACTGGTGATAAAAGAGTTCACAAGCTCTAGGATAACAGTTGTTAGTTTGGCAAATTATTTTCTTGGTGCAATAAGGAAGGTCTAAATTATTTATTTAATAATGTCTGTAAACATATTCTACTATTAAGTTAAATAACTTTGATTGTCTTTAGTGGCAACGAAACACTGACATAAGTATATAATAAATTTAGTAATGACTGTTACGTTATAGACTAAGATTGTAAAACGTAATTTTCCATACAAGTTACTCATTCTTTATTACGTTATGATGATAAAACACCACACTTAGAAGTACAATTTATTAATAAATTGGCATGTTTTCCTATACGTTAAATACGAAATTAAAAATGAGGCAGTCTTTCAATTCGTTTCGACTTATTTTGTAAATATTTAACATAAATACCTAACAAGCCCAACATGACAACAATGTGAAATTTTGCGTTTGGTAATTTAAATTCCGAAGTTAATAATAAAAGACTTAATGTTGCCACGTAGCCATTTTGACAATAGAATGTACCAGTTATAAGATAGGTAGCCTTTTACTAAATTCCCGTCAGTAAACAGCCTAATTATTTACATTCAAAGTAGGAGATGAAGTCCGTTCGTTTAGAGAACTTTGCTTGGGCGAAGCTAATTACACACAGCGTAAAGCTTCCGAAATTAAATTTGTTCGTCGAATTTAAACTGGTAAACAACTTTCACCACGCGGCACTGAAGTTCAACTCCGAACTTGCCGGTACCAAACGTTAACAAGTTGTAAGGGATTGTAACAGTTTACAGTACTTTGCAGAGCTTACGTCAACGGACGTTCATCGTCGAGGATAAAGTTTGAACCACATAAGCCTTGTGTGTTTAGTAATAGCAACTGTTTGAATGTGCTTGGAAGTATTTTGATAGACATTTATTTGAAACTATTCAATGTGCACTTGTATTTCATAACGTGTTATTCATATTAATACCGGCAGTGTCAGAAATTCAGTTGCACCTTACGAAAAAAATTCGGAGGCAGGATAGTAGTGGAAAAGTGTATACGCCTTAAGGGGTATGGAAAGGTGCAAAATCGAGTGGAAGACTTGAATACTCAATCGCCAATAACAATCCGATGAGATTTGTTTTCCTCTCGCGCAGAGATTTTCGGATAGTGATGTTAGTTTCAAATCGAACGCAAATATTTTTTAAATGAGGTTATCATAGAGGCCTAGATATTATCACAATATAATTTAATAAAAAAAAGAAGAGTTTTCCATCGTTGTAGATTTTGTGGTTTCAAGGCCTTATTTATCTAAGAAAAACTGTTTTTAATTTTTTACTCGAAAGTAAAGCATACTACCGCATAGTGCCGTATAAATAAACAACCGCTGATAAAATATCTACTCGGGAAAAAAATCTCATCGAATTTAGATGGATAGTTCAGAATTTATTAACGATTGAGTTTTGCAGTCTTCCGCTCCACATCGTGCCTTTGCATCCGCCTTAAAGCGGGAAGGGTCTATCTGGAATATTTGCTGCATATTTGAGGAAATGAACAACTGTATGGATGGACGCATGGACGGTGTTGCAGCGTGCCACACGTATTATTTTCTACGAGAGACCGCTTAAATTATTCACATTATGTTTATCTACGTAAAGAACACACACTCGAAACTACGCTTCTAAAATTTTAAAAATTCAGCACGCTTGTTATTCCAAGCATGATTTCAGGCGTCTCAAAATGGCCAAGAAGGTATTATTCAGACTGCTGCAACTCAGAAAATAGCACCATAATTCGTAGAGTGTAAAACGAGATGGGCTGGTTATCATTTACTTAATGATATCCAAAAATAAAATTTTAAGAGTCACTGCGGCAAGCGAAAGACGAAAGAGCGACGAAGCTATCATGGAACAGTGCAGCGACGAAGTTATCATGGTACAGTATAGTGACGAAGCTATCAGGGGTCAGTAGGCCTACAGCGACGAAGCTATCAAAGTGCAGTAAAGTGACGAAGCTATCAGGGGGCAGTACAGCGACGAAGCTAACAAGGGGCAGTACAGCAACGAAGATACCAAGGGGGCAGTACAGCAACGAAGATACCAAGGGGGCAGTACAGCAACGAAGCTATCAGGGGGCAGCACAACAACGAAGCTACCAAGGGGGCAGTTCAGCGACGAAGCTATCATGGAGCAGTGCAGCGACGAAGCTATCATGGAGCAGTACAGCAACGAAGCTATCGAGGTGCAGTAAAGTGACGAAGCTATCAGGGGGCAGTACAGCAACGGAGATAACAAGGGGGCCTCATGTGACGAAGATATCAGGGGACAGTACAGCAAAGAAGCTATCAGGGAGTACAGCAACGAAGCTATCATGGGGCAGTACAGCAACGAAGCTATCATGTCGCAGTGCAGCGTCGAAGCTATCAAGGTGCAGTAGAATGACGAAGCTATCAGAGGGCAGTACAGTGATGAAGTTATCAATGGGCAGTATAGCAAAGAAGGTATCAATGGACAGTACAGCAACGAAGCTATCAAAAAGGCAGTACAGCAAAGAAGCTATCAAGGGGCCGTACAGCAAACAGCAATGAAGATACCAAGGGGGCAGTACAGCGACGAAGCTATCAGGGGGCAGTTCAATGACGAAGCTATGAGGAGATAGTACAGCGACGAAGCTATGAGGGGGTAGTACAGCGACGAAGCTATGAGGGGGTAGTACAGCGACGAAGCTATCAGGGAGGAAGTACAGCGACGAAGCTATCATGGCGCAGT
>PNEQ01083108.1:0-10891 GCA_003012365.1 Medauroidea extradentata | reverse complement strand
GTCATAACACATGAAGAGTGTAAACAGACTCACTTGAGTTTCGTAAAAATTTCCTTGAATGGATTTTTTTCTAAAATTAACTATAAGAAATGTCCACGCAAGTATATGAGTAATTTCAATAGTGGCACACCCTCAAGTCACACACGTGCGATGTCCCAGTAATCTTGTTGTTATTGGTGCAGCCAAAATATTAGTGAAACATGTCTTCACAAAGGCACGTCACTGATAACAAATATTAGGGCTGCAGATTTATACGCGAGCTATTAAAACTTAGATTGCAAACTAATTACGTATTTTGAACGTATTCCATTGCAGCAAATTCCCCTATTGCAAGAATAGTTCAAAAGTAATATTAAAACGTAACTTAAACAAAGGTCTTACAAAATAAAATGAAAAGAAAACCAGGTATTCCTTAGACTAGTTATTAATCTACAGGGACTAAGTAAGGATTCGCATTCATAATGTTCCGAGTTAAGTTCTCGAGTCCGAACACCCTGACTGATATCACTACAGGCGAATGCCGGAATATTTCCTTAACACAAGCCATGGCCGATTCTTCAACTATTTCATGTGATTGTGTAAAGTTGTGTAGTCGTCCTTAATGACCTCTGTCGACGATACGTAAAGCTCAGTAAAAATAAAAAGATAACGTTATGTTATTTTGTCATGGCGGACGAAGTGTAGGCCTACTTACCCTGACGTGAAGGGGAAGGAATGAATGAAGGATGGAGCTGAAGACACGCGTATATCTCATGGGCTCAGTGGTGCACATTTAAAAACCACCCCCTTCCCCCATCTTTTTCCTGTCCCAAGTGACGTGGCATGGAGCGGGCTCGGCCGCCGAGGAACTGGTGAAGTCATCTCGCTAAGTGCGTGTCCAGATCTCGCGGAGCCGGTCCCTGCAGACCTCGCCTCGTACTTCAATATATGCGCCATCGTGAGTATGAGTCACTGCACACGACTATCACTCTATCACTCGCACACGAGGCGAGAAACACTGCCTCTCTCCGTCTCACATCTTGCATTCAGACATTAACGAAAACTGTCATTAAAAAAAAAAAAAGGAATATATATGTTTTAAGGACGCCACCTGCTTCGAGCTGTTCAGCACATTGGAAGCACTGACGTGAAGGTGCAACAATGGTGGCCTTGACGGGCGCATCATACAATGACACCACTGCTATGCGCCAGGAAAAAAACACCATATTAGTTGTAGTCTAAAACACACAGAAACACACACACAACAATAACTGAGGAGGACAGCGCCATTAAGACAAAATTGGCAATGTCTGAGAAGGTGTCTGCTCTGTCTTAATTATGTTGCCCTGAGCTCTGCTGACTTGTAATTTATTATTTTTGTTTACTTTCTGCTGTTATTTATGTGTATTGTGTCAGATACAATTCTTTTGGAATATTTTTTTTATATATTTTACTATGATGACCATATTCTGACTACAGGCAATTCAAAACGTTACTAGTTACTGATGATACGTCAGTATTTTGCTATTGGTTGTAGCTAGTGTTATGAACTTATGCAAACAATTCTTACAGCATACAGCCTGAGAGAATACCATTAACATTTTACAACTACTTGTCAGAACTAAAATGTCTGAATTCGCAGCAATTGAAACAATAAAAGTGACGCACGAGATAATATTATTTGATACACGACAGTTTCGAGTTTTGTACACGATATCTAGTTTCAAAACACCCTGTGACATAGGATCGCTTGTTCTGCAGCAGACTACGGCGCGGAGGCGAGGCGCCATTTGACCGCATGGCTGACGCATTTGACAGGTTCTAGCGGCCGCTAATCCCTGTCGCTCGCTTGGCTTCCAGTATTGTTGATGTCGGCTCTGTGGCCGATATTGATTCCAGCGTGGCTCTGTGGTGCTGTTGGAACGTTTACGAAGTAGAGCAGGTGGAACAATGCTCGTATCACTTATCCACTGGCCATGGAAACTTCAACGAGAAGTTCCGCCAGTTGGGATAAATGGCATGTAGTGTTGGTACTACAGAGCACGTCATCATTTACATCCCGAATAATCAGCATATTCTGGAATGGCTTTACCAAGAACTAGAGAGGGAAGGTTCTCATGGATAGGGACGAGATTCTGACCCACACTGTTTCATTGCTAGAGACGGGAAACATTCGCGGGTTCAGTGACCTGTAGGCCAGCCTGCAAGAATATATGTGCCATCAAGAAGACAACAACTGCTCACAGGCTGTTGACTGATATAGTTATAAGGGTCTGCATTTAGTAACATTCTATCATTGTTAGAGATTATGGTTTATCGTGGGAAAACTTGACTGTTTGCTGGATTCCAACACACGTTCATATTACCAGAAGATTACTGGCTTTAACTTGTAATAGGGAGCTACTACCCTATTTGACTGGGCCAATAAGAATCCCGATTTTGTAACGTTTAATGCCTGTTATTGGTCTGTGGACAGCTACGTTGTGTCAGAAATACATCACGGAATCATCTGTATTGCAAGAAACTACAGTGTTTTCAAAGGTATGTTGGCACAAAATATTTGCGCGATATACCACCATCTCTAATCATTGGCTCAGCAACTTCCAAGACGTGTCAAATAAGACAAGGGCCAGTTGCAATTGTTACCCCAACCTACAGTTTTTTCAATTCTAGCTCGTGCCCGACAGAAAACGCTAATTTTTCAGATCTCTATTCATTGCCTTACGGGCGCATGTACCGACATGCTTCGTGGTTATTGGGAGCGTATCTTGGTGCAAAGACGTATCTCATTTCTCCGCGCCAATTACAATAAGGCTTCTGCGGCAACACACTTCTGTGATTTGCAGGAAGAACTCTTATATGTACGATAGTTAAACCATTCAATAAATGAGCATGAAGCAGGATTGCAGATGTGTACGTACGGCACTGAATCAAGTTGTAAGAGAATTCTTCTCACAAAACTCAGGGGTCCTCAACATGTAGTATGTCCATGGAGGTATTAGTCTATGGAGTGGAAGCCTTTCAGCAAATTTGAAGCCAGCCAACAGACGACGTTTTAAGACAAGGATAGAGCTAGTGGTGGCAAAAACATGTAAACATAGCACTGAGCTGAATGAAAATGTTTTAGTTTTTTGTTAACTACACATTATGGTGAAAGTTTGTGCAGCTCATGGCCTTACAAACAGATTCGATCGTTGCGGAGGATTATCTTTGTACAGGTAAGAAACTTTTATTTAAATTCATCAAGTTTATATAGTACATACACACAGCGAGAGCTAATTCGGTTTTTTTTATATTTCTGAAGCAATTGTAAACTGTTGTGTACGATTCCTATAGAGAATTTGTGCGAATTTTGTAAAAAAAAAAAAAATACATAATTACATTGCTTTCTGCTATTGTTTGGCCACCCAAAATATGACGACTCATGAAAAATAACGTCCTGCGCATGTGCAGTTCGAAAATGTTCGAAAATGATCGGCTTCAAACGATTACCATTGAAATGTACGGCAGATGCCACTCCATAGACTAATACCTCCATGAGTATGTCGTGAACAACAAGACAACACACCCCATGTCAACTGTATCTTACGCAATAAGTAGACACATGTAAAATTCGCGTTACAATTTGGTAGCAGACTAAACTTCACTTGCCTATACATAACAGAGCATAATCTACGATTAAAATCGCCACGAACATTTATGTGTTGTTGTTTACGTGTGTTACATCTTTACAGAGATTGGCCTCTCTACCGTGTAAGCATTCTCCGCGGCAAGTCACGACAATATCGACCAGCGAGAGACGTCGAACAAGCATATAGTCACTTGGAGTCTAGTCAGCTGTCAGAAAATTACGTGAATTTTGCATTTCTCCAGCAATAAGCTAACTTGAAGGAACCTAGAAGAGTTCAATAGATGGGTACTTCACGGTGATTCCAATGACCTCTATTAGTACGACCAGGGAATTTTTTGCGAATAAATTTTAGCACAACGTAGATTTCAAACTTGTGCAAATGTCATTTTATTTTTCCAGCTGGACCTTGGTTTATCAGGCTCTATAAGGATTTTTTTCGGAGTGAATTAAGGAACGAACCTTACGCTGACTGGCACTGAGTCTAACGAATTGATGTTGCTCATTGCTAGAACCGATGACGTTTGGTGAAAAAGTTTAGCACGAATTTTATTTCAATAGTATATGCGCGCACAAAATATATTTATTATGCCATTGGCTGTGATCTGCAGAAACAGATGTTTCTGCGAATAATTTGGCCACTCAGAAGTCTGTAGTTTCAGCAGCTGATACTCGTGATTGGAGTGCAGATAGTTGGTACACAAGAAAATATAATTAATCCAATCAAGACATATGTACAGTCTGAGTGTGTTCTGAATAGTTTCTTGTAGCAAAATATTTTCACGAATACCGTTGTCCTTGTTCATTACACTTACATCGAATTCCCTGCACCTTTATCCTGTCACGTAGCTTTATTGTACAATTAAAATTTTTACAAATCTAATGCAGGCACGGATTTAGTTTGAAATTAAGCTGTTGATAGGTAGCACTTAATCGTTCAATGCCCTCTATTTAATGATCATATTTCAACACACCGTGGATTAAAATTTCAACTTTCCTATCTTATGGTCGGTTTCACCAACTAAGTTACATTTTGACATAAAACGAGATTAACAAATCTCGCTAAGTGTTAAACTTGTGGTAAGTTAGAGTGGTGTTTCACCATCACATCAAGTTTAAGTTAATCGAGATTTGCACAATTCGGCACAGTTGCTGGCAAGGTGCCTTAAGCGTACAGCTGTCGGAGTTTCCCGAATATGTATGTTTTGTGCTGTTGTGTCTGTTTAGAGAAATTCCATCGCTGTTGTTTGGACAATATATTTTTCTTAACTCATGTTGCAGATGTATTGTCCACGATATCGAGTATAAGTGTTTCTGAAATAGAAATGGTAACAGAGCACAAATATTTCGCAGAAAGATAAATCCTTACTATTAGACTTATTAAAATTTTCCTAGAACCATCAGCACAAAAATTTAAATAAATTTTACATTGAAATTACATTCTACATTAGGAGTGCAGTAAATAGGTTAATGTGGAAATGCTTTCCACCAGGTGGTACCTCAGCCCTATATGCAAGTTGATGTGTGTTATTATGAATCTTTTACTTATATTATCTGTATTATTGTGATTGTTATTACAAGACGTATTAATTTTTGTTGTATGAATTTAACTACAACATATCACTGTAGTAAAAATTCCTAAAATGTTTAGGAAGTAATTAACCTAAACGCAGTATGGGACAGTTACCATACTCCCACCTTGTAAATATGCAAACTTTTACACTTGTTACAATACAAGTCTGATAACTTTAGTAAACATTTGACTGTTTTATAAATTAAGTTAAGTATTGCTACCATGGATGTCTGGGAAACAACTCTACCATACCTACTTTCTTAGTGTTCCTATACGCACCTGTGGCAAATTTACTAACTATTTCTTACAGTGTACATAGATTAACAACATAACCTAGACATTTGCCATAATACCTACAAAATTGCTCTGCAGTTTGGTATAGTGATTATAACATAGTGAATGTTGGAATTTTGCTTATAGTAATTTCAGTCAAATTTGGTAATGATGCATGCCAAATTACGACAACTTTCCCCTATAATTAGAAGAGAACTCGAGGCGGTATTCAAACGTTTGCAAAAGTCTGTTGGCGGATTGTTTCGACAGCCGAAAAATGCAATCTGAAATCAGCATTGTCTTATTCTTCAAAATAATAATTCCTTTTACGAATCCAATGTGTCCGACGCAAAGGAATGAATTCGTCATCGTCTGTATCGTCCTAAAAATCGAGTCGTACATTTCCCTCGCCATGTTTTAATTCTCATATTTAAGCGAGATTAGCTGTGCTAACTGGCCATATTCGGGGTGGTTTTTAAATTGATCTCTATTAGATGGAAAATCGAGTTTAAAGCACGTGACGAAACACTACACTTATTTAATCTAGATAATGCACCCACTAATCGCAATTAAATTGCTTGAGTTTCTTTGGTAAAACTGGCCCTTAGTAGACTTTTGTGTACATTCAAATCAACAGCAAATGTAGAAAGTCTGAGAAAGTTTGCTTATTATTCTCGGGAAATATTTCAGAGTCCTTTGTTGCTGGTAGAAGCGAGAAGAATAGTATACCAAGGCTTTCAGATGAACTAGATGCCTAAAAAAATTTCACAAGTCTGTTCCGTAGGAATGGCACGAGCTTAAGACAGAGATAGTAAATAATTACGGAAGTTAGTCCAGGAATCAGAGGTCCTCACTTAATGGTGGGAAACGGTCAGATGTGAAGGAAGATATATATCGTTGCTAAGCAAGAAATGTCTGCGTCATGTCAACAACTCATTACAGAATATAGTGGACTAGGGAACAAGGCAAACTTCTGACAAACTGTGAATAAAACCACGATCCATTCTGCCACGAGTTTCAGAAGCACTCATTATTATGACATTGCGTGACCGACAGACATAAATAAAACACAATTACGGTACGCATACAGCGAAGTACCTGCAGCTACTTGCGACAGCCAAGAATTACAACTGAGGTAAATTGTCAGTATACGAAAATTGTTACTCATTACAAATTCATTCTATTTCAGTGCTTGGTAAATTGTGTTTAGATATATTTGCAGTATTATGTTGAGCGTAACTGATTTTATAAGTTTAAGGGAAAAGGATCAAACTAGATTATTTACAGCAGTTAATTGTATAAACCGAATGGTACTTCATTTGAGACTTTGTGACAGTTGTGAACATTGCTACGGCGCAATTCCATACTTAAGGGGCCCGCCTACCTGCCATGAAAGTTGTGATGTAGAGGTTCAGGAGAATCGTTTTTTCACAGAAAATATTAGTCGTGAGATTGTGTGTTTGACATATAAAAGAGATTAAGGTACTTCACACTAAGGGTAAATTGTTTCAGTTCTATCAGTTTCTTAAGTAATTAGAAAATAGGGCCTCAACATTCCAAATTAGTGTCTTTTCCTGCTTGTGTAGTGCCGTTATTTTTTATTTTTACTTAAAACCAATTAACCTAAGTAGATCTATCCTTTAGCTTTCGATCCCGTGACTGTTTGTACCTTGTAACAACTGAACATTTTGAAGAAATCTTGTTCTTGTAATATGTGTCCTGCGCAAATATGCAGCCAGTGTTGTGGAAAATTGAAGGATTCGCGAGACCGAGCCGAGAGGACAACAGGGGTTCATCCAATCCCTCTTTTGTGGGGGAAAACTCCACGCCCATGAGGTCGAACGACCGCTAAGGCACTATGTAGGCGGGCTCCTTAATGTATTTCATTTACATAACTTCGCTAGCAAAATTAATCTGAGTATGAAAGAAGATTTATATATTCTTAATATTTTACCAATTACGTAATCTTCTTAGGCACGACGTACCTTGATTTTTACCTACATACTTACTTCAAAAAATAATCTCGGACTCTTATTCTGTGAAGACTTCTATCTTCATAAATACGCGACTGAACTATGAGCTGAACCTAAATAAGATTAATTTACCGATCAAATATAGTCTATTTCAAATATCCCCGTTAAACCAAAAACTCCAAATAAAATCGAGGAATTTCTCTAAACACGGAATTAGAGTATTAAAACATAAAGTTGACTGAACATTTAAAAGTATTTGAAACTTTATTTGTAGTCCGTTTCTTGGAAATGCAATCAAAAATTCACAGGAAACTTTTAATGGGCTTCAAATGAGAATGCAGTATGTTTCAACAAAACAAAGTAATATATTTCTGGGAGTGTGTTAACCTACAAAAAATAACGGACACTCTACAATTTGGTTATTTTACAAGAAACACTTGTAAACTGTTTTCAAAATATTTCCCAGTCAGATAAACTAAGAAGAATGCTGAAAACTAATAAAGAAGTTAAAATATTTCAAACCCTTACCCGCCAGAAAGAATGGAAATAACATATATTAACAGTATGTGTCATGTGTCAGAAATAATATTCGACGGCGTGTCACAAGTTACTATACCACGTGACTGACCCAGGCATAGATAACAGAGTGGACGTGGCTACAAAGTAGAGCTTACAGCGTTAACTGAGCTCCAAGGACTCAAGACATTCTGGCATTATAATGCTATGTTCTCATTAAATAAATGGTTCTATTTGAAGTTGTGCGATACACTCTCATAATGGTCTCCCAATCTAGTAAATTTATGTATTTCAATTTATGTAACAAAATATTTAATAATTGATTTGAAAGATTCTAGCGATGCGTGTGGATGACTAAAGGAACTGTTTGAACACACGGAGGCGACACTACGCCATACCAGGAAACCAAGAACACAATAAACGAAGCGCACAAGCAAATAAAATAAACAAAACATAGTATGTCCCGCACTGTATTTTGACAAATAATGAAAATAAGTATTTTGTTACGTAGCTTAGTTCTCAAACACGACGTAATTCTGCGGCAAAGTATGTCCAAAATTTTGCTCTTAATTACATTGTTTAATGTTAAAGTGTACACAATTGTGTTTAATACATATACAAAATTAATTTTTCACTTAATTTTAAAATTTTATCACAGTTGCAGTGTTGTGAAGTTTCAAAACAATGAAAGCACTAAAACACAAGATAGAAAATACATTTCTTATAAAAAAATTTTTATCTCGCATAGTTTCTGCGTAATGGTTCGTTTAAGCAAAAATTTGCATGTTTCCGTTTTTGGACGACACTAAAACCAACTGACATTCCAAACTTAAAAAAAAAATAATACTATGAATAACGATGTTGTAGGCTACAAATTCAGCTATGTTAAAACACAAATTAAAATATTTTTGTATTTAAGAAAATATTGAATTTTTTAAATTTTTGTTTAAATTTCAGCATTTTTATTTAAATGCGAATAAAATTATTCTTTGTTTTTATGTACGGGACATTGTAACCTGCAACGTATTTCTCCACTGAGAATTTTTCCAGTTTTGCATGTCAGTTGGTTTTTTTGTAGTTCTTAAAACGGAAACATGCACATTTTGACTTAAACGAGCCATTACGCGAAAACTATGAGAGAGAAAAAATTCATAAAAGACAAATTTAGTCACATTCTGTGTCTAAAATAAGAAGAACCATTACGCGAAAACTATGAGAGAAAAAACATTCATAAAAGACAAATTTAGTCACTGTTCGTGTCTAAAATAAGAAGAAGAAAATTATCTGGTACAAATAAAAAATAAAAAATTGGTGATGAAAATTGCGATAGACCGCGCCCTTAAGGCGGCCGCCTGGCTGGTGTTCGAACTGCGTGCAGCGTGACCGGAGTTAGGTTTTTTCTTAGATACCAGTAAACATGCGTCCACAACGCTCATCTACGATAAGAACACACTTCAGACTATTTGTGAATGTGACATTCAAGACATCGCGCACATTGGTAACGTTATTTTAAAGACCTCAAACATAGATCAAATAGGATATTTCAGATGGTTGTTTCTCAAAATATATTTGTCGGATTCGTTAGAAATTGAGCTCTCAATGACATTGCACTTTGCTACAGTGGCGGGTTCACTAAAATGATTTGGTCACCGCTTAGTGTCCCACAGTAAAAAAGTTACGGCGAAAGACTGCGCTCGTTTACGACTTTGGGTGTAGAGGCGTCGCTCTCGATTTTCTCCTCAAACACACGAACACACCCTTCACCAGGCAGCTACCTTAATGTAGGTAGGTGACGTCATAACAGCGGCGTATAATCCGTCATGTTTGGTTGCGTGAGCTTCTTAGAGCTTGCGAAGCTCCCACAGCTAGTGAAGGTAAGTGGCTTTATTATAGCGGTATTAAGAATGCATCTGATAAGAGCGTTCTTGTAAACTGTTCCAGCCCAGTTTGCAAGTAATATGTAAATGCCGGGGTAAAAAGTAGACTGGCTTGGCGAGGAGATAAGAAGCTAGAAGAAAACTCCAGGCGAAGTGCTTGTCTTCTGTATCGCGGTATGTTCATCACTATCAGTCTGCACTTATGAGCGCAGTTATTATGTGTGTTAAGAGCCATTACCTACTTCTTCAACTTCTTTTTTAAACATTGTAATTCATAAAACGTTGTTGTGTAACTACCCTAACATAGGATGCTCACTGTGTTCACTATTGTTTGGTATTAAGAGCTGAGTGATTCTTTCTAGAGAGGAAACATAACTGTACAGAAATAGTCAAAGAATCAGAACTTATACTAACATAACTATAAAGAAGACATCTCGTAGTTTGCACACTTAAACAGTGACCTTGTAATTTTATGACATGATCAAGGTATGAATGTATGATGCAGGCCTTAAGAAGGCGTGGTACATAATTCAACGCTAAAAGCATTAATCAATAACTGTAGTTTTCTTGAAGCCAATTTGCGAAAATTAAACAATAGCAATCCTAGACAATAGTTTTTAGCCAACGTTTAAAACAAAATTGTCTCCAGTATTACGAACTTCGGAGGCACAATCTCTGAAGCCGGAACCTCGTGCATTTAACTGCAGTGCAAGAGATCACGCGTAACGAATTGGTAATTCTGGATAAATGTTTACTCATAAAGTTGGCAAATGCCATTACCTAGGATTGACATTGAGCATTTTATCCCTATTGGTTTTGAAATAAGCGTAGAAATAAATTTATGTTTTCATCGTTTATTTATCTACCACACACTCTTAAGACAGTTCAGAATTTTCCATATAGAAATGTTAGGGCCTACAACTAAAAGCAACTATGGAAACATACTATATCCATACATTTTCCATATAGAAATGTTAGGGCCTACAACTAAAAGCAACTATGGAAACATACTATATCCATACATTTTCCATATAGAAATGTTAGGGCCTACAACTAAAAGCAACTATGGAAA
>PNEQ01083107.1:0-17239 GCA_003012365.1 Medauroidea extradentata | reverse complement strand
GTGTCTGCTTTTTTTTACGTGCTCTTCTCTCCCTTAGTCCAACGCTTCCAGCTGATGTGGAAAGCTGATAGGGTGTCTGCTTTTTTTTACGTGCTCTTCTCTCCCTTAGTCCAACGCTTCCAGCTGATGTGGAAAGCTGATAGCGTGTCTGCTTTTTTTTACGTGCACTTCTCTCCCTTAGTCCAACGCTTCCTGCTGATGTGGAAAGCTGATAGGGTGTCTGCTTGTTTTTACGTGTTCTTCTCTCCCTTAGTTCAACGCTTCCAGCTGATGTGGAAAGCTGATAGGGTGTCTGCTTGTTTTTACGTGTTCTTCTCTCCCTTAGTCCAACGCTTCCTGCTGATGTGGAAAGCTGACAGCGTGTCTGCTTTTTTTTACGTGCTCTTCTCTCCCTTAGTCCAACGCTTCCAGCTGATGTGGAAAGCTGATAGGGTGTCTGCTTTTTTTTACGTGCTCTTCTCTCCCTTAGTCCAACGCTTCCAGCTGATGTGGAAAGCTGATAGCATGTCTGCTTTTTTTTACGTGCTCTTCTCTCCCTTAGTCCAACGCTTCCTGCTGATGTGGAAAGCTGATAGGGTGTCTGCTTGTTTTTACGTGTTATGACTCGTCTTACATGTGGGGTCGTCCTACATGCCGACAAATACAGTATATTTTGAAGTATGTCAAGTGTAAGTGCAAGTGTTTCAACAATTTTTGTATTGTTCATAATTAGTCAAATTTCATAAACAATCATTACAAATAAGTCTAGAGACTAGGGAAAGGATTCCCCAGATATTCACGAGGCATTGCAGCATTTCAAAGTCATTGTATGTGAGTTTAATTGTATTGAGGCAATGTAAAAATTTCCCTCACGTATTCGTGTACGAACCCTCAACCTGCCGGGGCCGCGCACTGGCACGTCGAGGCTGTCGAGCCATGAGTGGATGTACGTAAAATGCGGTTTGCTTTCGCGGAATGGGGAATCCAACTTTTGTCGAGCAACCATCATTCATTGCAATAGGTAACGTAATTCTCGGGAACAGTTTTTGTTTGTTTTCTCCTCTGTGCATACCCACCCTCGGTTGACTGCTGCTCGCCGAGCTGTTTTTCGCAAGAATGTGTCTTACCAAGCCGCCAGGACTTTGTTAGCTTCAACTACTGACCGACTATAGGGTCAGGCCCATTCAAGCTCATTGCAAGCAGTGTTATTTTGTGTGTGTCTTTATGCTAAAAGATAGTAGAATAAGTTGAGATATGTGTATTTCATTTCAGGTATCTAGTCTTCTCCAGATAACTAATTCATCCTATCAGGTATGATTAGTATATTACAGGTGTGAGACTGACCTAAACAAGTCTCAGAAGTCTCAAGTAACAGTGTATCGTGATTTCAGTGCAGCGTCCGAGGTGGCTTACAGCCTCGGGTCCCCCACCTGTTCCCGTCCATGTGTTAAAACTCTTATTTCTGTTGTCACAAGTTCACCATCACAATGTGGAGTGTGTGAGGAGTTAGACAGGCCACGGTTTCGACCAGCTCATGAGATACAAGCAACAGTCCCGTGCTCGTTCAAGCAATATCATCATTAACGAGTTGGCGCTCTTTCATCGGCAACCATCCTCACAATTTATACCCTCTTTAGGGTTCTCACAGTGGCAACATCCGCCACATTGCCTACGCGCAGACACACTCAGCTTTAATCCCAGTAACTCACTCCTCCTCATGCACATAGCCGACGATGATAGATGATTCGCCTACCGGGGGACTGTATTTCACGTTACGGCGGCCACGTTAAATTAATACATTTAATTTGTCAAATGTGAGAAGCCATAAGTTAAGTATTACTGTAAATTTTGTACGATGAAAATGTACTTATGATTTGTAACTTTCAGTTATAATGTTTATTTTATTGTAGGCATACTTTATGTCCTTGCAAAAATAGAGCACACAAAATATGTTGTTAGTGTGTTTACTACATAGTCGGTGTTTTCTGAGACATGAAATTTTCGTGCAAATATTACAAATCTAAGAAGTATTTTGGACATACATAATTGCAGCAAATAGTTTGTCACTCTAAACCAGATATTACATGCATACAAACAAAAGGATGCTTTTAGAGTTGTTTACTTTCCTGTTTGTGTGCATGTATTATCTAGTTTTCTTTGACTCACAGTTTGCTGCAATGGCGTATATCCATAATATTTATTTGATTTTGAACTTGCCCATTTGCAAATTATTCAAAAACAACACAAATAGCACATTAAACTTATACAATGTCCAAAGTGCATTAATTTGAACAAAGAAAACTGATTTCTTTTAAAAAGTATAGAAATTTGGGTTAAAAAAAGTTATTAGGTCAGGGAAAATTTTCAATTTGGGTGGGAAAAGTCGGGGAATTACCGTATTTGCCGGCATATAAGACGACAATTTTTACATATTTTTCGCCCTCAAAAATTGCTACTCGTCTTATATGAGGGTGCAAAAATTTTGTCTTATATGAGGGTGTAAAAATTTTTGGTAGCCAAAAATCGTTTGAAAACTAAGCTGTAAGCTGTGGAGTTGTATGATGTTTCAAGGAATTGCGTTTTTCGTCACAAATGAAAACGAGGGCCCTGTTTATTTTAATAAAATTAACGATACAAAATTTTGATGAGTGTCTTTCATAATAAAGGACACTTCCTCGCAGCGAAGCGGCGATCGATGCGAGCGCGTGCCGAGATACTTTGTCTCGCCAGCCTACAACTCTCGGGCGGAGAAAACGAGGATCTAGGTCTGCATGCTTTCATCCTTTGTCTCGCAAGCACAAGACTCTAGGGCGGAAAAAACGAGGATCTAGCGACCATACCACACATTCATGTGTCTACCGTCTAGTGCTAGGCTGGCGGACAACAGCACACAGGAATGCGATGACCTTGCAAGCAGCTGTTGTTGCCCGGCATTGCCATGTAGTGCGCGGCGTGTCTCTGTCCGGCGTTGCCAAGTCGCGCACACCTGCCGGCAAACGGAGATATCGCTGGCCGCCGCAGTGCATTTCCGTGGCTCTTGGGCGCGCGGAGAGCAGTAGTAGCCAATGTTATTCGTTTGTTTGTCTACTATGATGTTTATATGCCGGTAATAAATGCATTGAAAATATTAAAACTAAACTTTTAATGTTTCTGACAAAGGAAAAAAATATTTTTCTGTCGGGAATTTCAAAATTAGTAATTTACTTTTTTTCAAGATTTTGTACCTTCAAAACCATGACTCGTCTTATATGCGGGGTCGTCCTATATGCCGACAAATACGGTATATTCCCAATTGTATGTAGCCACCCTGCTAAAGTGTTTTTTAAAGAAAAACAGTAGTATGTAGATTTCTGATATGCTGCTGTGTTGTTTTTCCAGACATCCAGAATAACTGGCCTGCCTTCAGGAGTGCTACTGGAAGTATTTAGTTATTGACTGCAGAGGAACTGCTGGACAACATCAAGAATGTCTGCACCTCATGGAGAGAGATGGTGTGAAATTCTCTGCTATGGGAGAGCTTACTCTTCAGATAGCTACCCATTTTATGAAGATGTGGTTGCATTTGTCTAGAAGTGTCCAATGTTGAAGCATATTGATGTTCTTATGGTTCGTAAAGCAACTGACGGTCAAGATATATTAATCAGTGCTGTGATAAGAACGGTTGTGATGTCTACACGTTCTGTGTTGTCTATATGAATTTTTTGACAGTTTTTCATATTGTTGCCTTATTTGAATCATTCCCCAATTTAGAATCATTTTAAGTCTGTACTGACTCTGAGAATGCAGATCAGACAATGGGGGCAGTAGACTGAAATAACTGAAGTTGGAAAGCAGTAATAGAATTTTGGTGCTTATCTCAAACCAATTATTTATGGTTGCATATCTTTAGAATACAGTAAACCCTCGTTTTACGGGACTATTTGGGGGGAGGTGTGGTCCGGTAAATCAGATGTCTGGTAAATCGCGAAGTAGCAAAATCGGCACACGAAAATAGACAAGAAGCCGATAGATTTATAGCAGTGTGATACGCGTAGTAACGCTACATGTTTGTTGTGGTCAAATCATAGGAAGAGGGCGAGGGGGAAGGTTTGTGATGACTGGTGGGAGTATAAAGATAAGCACGCGCCTTTGTCCGCTCATTGAGATAACCAACGGTGGAAGGCAGGGGAAGAGTACAAGGAGAGGGACAGGAGGCGGCTTGCTATCAGCTTGGTTTCATGTTACGCTGCGTGATAACATGCAACACGTGAACTTGAGCTACTGCTCTGTATTTCATAGTAAAGTGTTTATTTACTAAATATATAACAAATAAAAAATTTCTATCTAAACTACTGCTGTTTGCATCGCGACGCACTATCGTATACCGTGTCTGTGAGATAATAATCTAGCCACCGTCCTTGAGAATTTCTGAAGGGCTGAGCGTGAGAAAGGTATGTGTTACGCAAGTTTTTCTGCAGCAGATTTTATCTCTCTATACATCGTACGTTTACACCACACAAGCGTTGTTGAACATACATTGCCTCGTCGTGTGAAGATACGGTAGCAAGTTCCACGTGTTTCCTGGGTCTAACACTTCCAATTTTTTTTTGTTCAACATTGTATTTCAACACATAACTCTTTAACTAGTCTTTTGCGTTACGAATGTCCGACTCAGTTTGTTTCTTGACACCATAATCATCACACAACTTTGCTACCGAAACACCGGCCTCTTTTAACGTTCATATTACGTAGTTCAAATGTTTTGCTTGATGTCAAAGTTACTCTATTTCTTTTCTGTCCTGTTGCAGACGCCATTTCATTTTTAAAAGTGCATAATCTTTATCGTGCACGTACATCAGCTGCGTAAACAATTCAAGTAGACACGACAGTCGTTCTTGTCCGGACAAAACACCGATGAACAACTAGCTCTGCTTACCGTCTTACGTCGCTATCTGTGCGCGCGCAATGTCGCTCACCAAAGCACAATAACAAGGTAGGTTTTGCACTGTTCATCTTACAGTTCCGTAAAAAATTCATGTAGACAATCATTCTTGACCGGAAACGGCACATACCCCGATGCGCGACTAAAAATAGCTCTGTCTACAGTCTTACATGGCTATCCATGCGCACGCCTGATGTCACTCACCAAAGCACAATAACCAGGTAGGTCTTGTGCTGCATGTGACAAGTAGACCTGATGGTGGAATAATTTTGTATCGCCAGATTTTGTCCGTTAAATACGAAGTTCGCTGAATGGAGGTCCGATAAAACGAGGGTTTACTGTATTTTACTTCAGTTGTTCAGTAATTCCAGAAAATTATTACTTGTATCATTGGAGATAATGAAAGTGTGAAAGTATATTTTGGTTTATTCTATGCATTGACATGATTGTGTATTATATTGTCTGTGATTTTATTTTTTCTACCAAACAATGTAAAATGGTAAGGAAATATATTTTCTGTATGAAGAAAATATAAAATACATTTGCACAGGTTGTGGGGACAGAATGTCATGTGATTATTTAAGTAATCTAGAGGAATTGTATGCTTCTAGGAAAGTAAAGTAAGGGAAAGTTTCTAAAACAAAAAATGAATAAATAAGCTATAAATTCACCATTTAATATCAAGAGTCAAGTAATGGCTTTATGTACATGGTTACAAGTCCCTCAATTATCAGTGCCAATTTTCTCAAACTGGAAATTTTGTGTAAAGAGTATTCTTGTTAGATAAGGTGTAAATGATGTTTTAAACTTTAAAAGTGATGACAATATCAAGATGTGTACAGAAGAAAAAAATAAATTTGAAACAAGGGATGTAAAAGCTAAATGCATAATTGTACAATGTGTTACAGACTAACACAAGGAGTGTCTAAAGGATGCAATTACAGAAAGGGATATGTTATCTTTGGAAAATGTTTTTGAAAGGAAAAGTTCCCTGTCTAAACATTTTGTTTTGAAAAATCTGCTGAAGTTAAAGTTCTTTGAAGGGGAACTCCAAAATCATTGTATGTAAGTTAAAACTTAACTATGTAAATTGCAATCCTTAGGTTCTTAATTAAATTAGTCTGCAGTGACAAAATATGTTTTCTTCTTTTGATAGTATCAGAAGAGTATGAAACTGTTATAACAGCACTAGAAACAATGGCTACTGGTATAGTGTTTTAATTTGTAAAGAACAGACTTCTAGATGCAGAAATGAAAATGAAAAATGAACATAGAGAATGTAATTCAGATACTTCATTCCTGACTCAGGGTATGGTTATTTCTACTACAGGTTAGAAAGGAAATACGTTTTCTTATGGGAGAGCTTGGCACAGGGAAAATTTTCGCCACTAGTTTCGCTTCAATCGCTAAGTAACCAAATAAATACGAAACCATAGTAATACTAAATTTAAATAAACTTGGAAATTTTATTAGTCATTCAATTTAGTTTTAAAGTGAAAAGAAACCAATTTTGCATTTTAAATTATCAACTTAACGTAACATAATATTTAGGAAAGCTCTGTGATTGGTCAGTTTGGTGCATTAGCGATACCAGCGCTCAAGTGGCAGAAATTTTCCCTGTGCCAAACTTATAACATTGATCTTTCTAACCTGTAGTAGAATTAACCTTACTCAGGGTAAGAAAAATAGGTGCTTCAAATGTGGATCTACTACTCATTTCATCAGGGTCTGTCCAAACAACTGAAACAAACAGCAAAACTAAATTAATGGTACAGTAGCAGTTTTGGAAGGAGAAGAAGAACAAGAAGTTCTGGAAAATTAACTCTCACTGAAAGTAAGTAGTGAAGTCTGCACAATATCTTCATTGTTATTCCTAATAATATTCAATTTATCTTTGACAGTGACTGATCACCTTGTTGCAGAAGAAGTGATTAATGGAAAATATAAAGGTTCTAAGTACACCAGTTGCTATATAAGTAGCTAATGGGAACAAGGTGATAGAACAAAGAAAGGGAAAGTACGACTTTGTGCAGATTACATAATTGTGTTCTTTTCTGCTCTAATTGTTCCAGGATTAACACATAACCTTCTATCGTCAAAAATAATAAATAATGAAGGGAAGACTGTCATGTTTAAAAAGAACATGGCAGAAATCACAGATAGTGAAAATTTCAGTAAGAGAGGTATATGTATAGTCAATCTCGTGTAGGTTTTCAGTGTTTTGACAGTTTTTCACTTCTGAGAAGTGTGTCTGCATATCGGTTTGCCGAGACCATGCTTTCCCAGGAAGCCAGGTAGATTTAAAGCTCCAAACAATGGAATTGTCTGACGCATTTTTCAGAAGAGAAATGTCAAAATACGGAAGAGTTACATGAGACAGACTATAATAGCAATCTATACATGACTAATTAATTTTAGTCTGCCGAACAGCAGTAAAAAGTGTTTTATAAGTTCAAATAACCTGTGACGTAAACAGCTAGGGCATTTAAACAGTGACAGTCTGAAGAAAATTAACCTCCTTCATAATGACAAAGTATGTAGTGTATGCAAACTAGGTAAAGCAAAATATTTATCATTTAAACCTGTGGAATTACCAAAATCAGTAACCAGAGGAGAGTTATTACTTACTGATGCAGCAAGACCTTTAAAAACACCTCCTAAAAATGGGGAACGATACACTAGACTCCCGATTTTACGAATACTCATGGTTCCTCTCATCGCATTCGTAAAATCGCTACCTTCGTAAATTTGATAGCAGCTTATTGTGCCCCCCCCCCTCCTCCGTCCATAACAGAAAATTTTAAACTTCATTTTTTCTACAAAGTGTCTGGTCGGGCCCCGACTTCCGTAGCATTTTGCGGGAAATTAACTAACCTAATAATGTAAACATAAATTGATATCAGTAGCCAGACGTCACACTGTTTTGCGGTAGATATGACCGATCCTTGTCCCCAAAAAATTAGAAAATCGAGATTCCGAGTGTCTTCTCTCGTGCGAATAGCCCGACTTCTGTAGCTTTTAACGGAAAAATTAAGCAAGTGATAGTTGAAATATACATTTACATCAATAGGCAGACGCTTTACGATCAAAAGAACACAGCTAAACAGTAGATATGACGACCCTTGTCCTAAAAAAATTAGAAAACCAAGCTGCAGAGTGCCTTCTTGCGAGCGAATAGCCCGATTTGCATAGCGTTTAATGGAAAAAAAATTGGAACTCCTTACTAGCATAATGCCCTTGTAAATTATTCACCAAAGTAAGAAGGAATAAGTGGATATATTTATTAATTGCGCAGTTTTATATAACTTAACGCCAAAATAATACCTCGACGTTTGATGAATTGTACATGAACGTAGATATAAGTAGCGTGCAGAGCGGACAGATAGCGCAACTGTATGAATGTTCACAAGATGAAAGATAGATTGCGGCACCATAGCATATTGCAACGTTCAATGTTCTAGAAATGACATTTTGCGACGTTCTTACCTAAAGTCGTCGAGAATTACATGTATAAGTGATTGCAAATAATCACTTTCACAGCCAGTATATGCGGTAAAAATAAATTAGGAGTTCCGGGATTACGTAATACACGAACGTCTATTTACTTTACAAGTTCGACATACCCATAGTGGAGACATGTTTCTCAATAAATTTATTCAACAGCTATGGACAGCAGCAAAGTGAGTACTGCATTACCTGAAGCAGACCCAAAACTTGACACTGACATATAGTCGCTCGACAGAAAGCAACTCTATAGGAAGAGTGTTAGTGGAATAGTAGTTTTTCATGGACAATATGTAATACACTGGTCATCACACAAACATTCTCAAGTTGTTTTATCCAACGCACCGGTCGCAGAAGCAGAGTACGTAGTACAGTAGAATCCCGTCACAGTGAACACGGAAATAGCGAAAAAACGGTTATAGCGAAGTCTTTTTGAGGAACCGTCAAAAAATCGCATAACAATTCCATGAAAATGTGAATTTTACAAGTAGAACATGTATGGTGAGTTCTGTGAAGCAGGCTTGCAGTGAAATTAGTGACCATGTGAAGCAGGCTTCCGGCGACGTACGTGACCTTGTGAAGTGAGTAGGTATTTGTTATCTTAACAGCGGGATGTACAGATTATTACCTCCACCCCTCGCGCCGACCCGTCGCACCGCTGACCCTACCCCTCGCCGTACACTGGCACAGTCACGTGGACGTGAGTCATGCTTCTGCCTGGACACATTGCTTCCCACCCCAAACTAGCGTGCGTCATTCTAAAAATAGAATTGCGCCCTTTTATTTCCCCCACACTTTTCAACCCAGGTGACCGTTGACTATGTTTCCATAGTTAATCATTGTGCTTTCAACCGTGTTTAGTTACATTTACAGCTTGCTTTTCTAGTTTTATTTACTGATTTCGACTTTGGATTACGATTTTGTATTTTGATATACGTACATAGTTTTTCGCTGCTATTGACGACCCGCTTACGATATTTTATGCTAAGATTATTGACGACCTACACAGTTTTTCGGATTTGAATTATTTCTCACGTGATTTTATGACATAGGAAGCAAAAGGAAGACTTTGGATCTCCCTACCAAGTATGAGATATTAGTGAAGATAGACGAAGGTAAAAGGTCAAAGGCAGACGTTGCCTGCAAATATGGTCTAGCACCATCCAGTATGTCGACAATTTTGGGGGAAAAAAAGATTGTGGCTGCAGTGGAAACATTGAGACTGGTTGATGTCGATACGGACAAACATGTCATGGAGGCTAGCATGTCGAAACAAACTGGTTGCTGCTAACTAAAAATACTTTGTACTCTAGCATTTTTTAACATCGGTGAAATATATTACTTACATTAATAAATTCGCTGTAAAAAGTTAGCATACACAATACTATAATAACGTATTTCTTTTTACAGATACAAGGGTTTATCATGGTACGTGACAAAAAAAAAATGCTGGACACCACTACATTCTATTGGGAAAAGAATTAATCGGTAAAGCATGGTAGCGCATTCTGACGGAGATGCGAAGTACTATCTGTGAATTAGTACCCGTGCTGGCCACTGTCGCTCTGTGTGGACTGGGTATCTAGATGCTCGCTCACTCGCCAGCCACCAGGATGAGGTTCTAGGCGCACGTTTGTTACGCAACACAGCATCGCTCGCTCGGCCATGCGCACTCAGCTCAGATTCACTCCTGTTGCCAAAGACTTCAAGGTTCGAATGATAGAACACAATTTTATAGCTGCGATCCATTGGTCTGCAATGGCCGGTAGTGTAATCATGTTGCCTCTGCTGGTGCATGCACGCATGCCGCGCGTCAGTGCGGGTAGGACACAGTTGAGGCGGTCCAGCGATTGATAGCCATACTTACATGACGCGGCGGAATTTTTGGTCTGTTTTGACTTGGCTAATAGTTGCACCCGTACTTGTTGGGTGTCATTGTAACCAGTGCATACTTACCTGTTAAAATAAACCAATATTTCCTTAAAATAACATACTACTTTGTAATTAAATAAGAAAAACAGTTTTAAAGCAATTTTTGGGTTTAGGGGTCAGAATCGGCCAAATTCGGCTACAGCAAAGACACGGCTATAGCGAAGTTCGAACCCAGAACCGTGACATTTCGCTATAATGAGACTCTGCTGTATGTGCTAGTGCATCAGCTGATCTGATTTATATGACGGTAGTACGTGCTGACATGAATGAATCAGCCACAAAATCACCTGTGATCTTCACAGATAGAAAAAGTGCAAGCAGCATGGCAGAAAGTTTTGAAAACATCAGAAGATGTCATCACGTGGATATTAAAGTGCATTTTATCAAGGACGTGGTGGACAAAAACAAAATTGCTTGGAAGTATGTGTGTTGACGTGATAACATCTTTTCCAAATCTCTGTGGTCTCAAAAATTTGTATATTTCAGAAAAAAAACTTTATATTCTTTAATTTTTCTGTGTAAGATGTAATTAATTTGTTCAAATTAAATTAAGGACATCAAGAATTTAACTTGGAGGTGGAGTGCGAAAATATACTGTATTTCAGTTTATTCTAAGCATTAACGTGATGGTGTACTATATTGTCCATGGTTTGTTTATTCCTACTAAGCATTGTAAATTGGTGAGGAAATTTATTTTCTGTTTAAAGAAAATGTAAAATACAAATTCATAAAAAGGCAGATTAATGTATTTGAAATCCACAATACCTCAACCAGCAGCACAATGGTGTGCAGATAGTTTTGGTTCATTCTCTAAGCTTGAATATGTGAAGTTATAGACTGTCCAGCGACCGGGAAAAGTGGGTAATGTATGGTATTTTAACTACAGTGACAAATGTGTGGGATTTGTACTGGTATTGTATTTTAGTTTGTAAAAATTCTGGGAGCTATCCACCAATGTTTTGTCCTCTAACATACTTAGAAAATAAGGATAGTGTGTTGTCCCGTGTTCACATGGTGATAGCTTATGTGAGGCGGTGAAACAACTGTGAGTCAATGTGCCAACACCTACTGCGCTGCAGACATGAAGTATGGGGATATTATCTTTTTTTGAATTTTGTTTTTATTTAAAAGTATGTTTAATTTAATGAATAACGGTACCATACTTTCTTTATTTACGTCCGTATAACCCGAGAAAAACGTAGATAAAGAGTGTTTATTTTAGCTCAGTAAAAACGGGTGCCGCCATGATGATGTCCCTGTGACGTCATTGGACTTGGTATTGCTTGTTTGTTTATTCTTAACAGTACAGAAACTTACATTTAGGTCGTGAAATCGCGTTAAATCCTGTAGTGTGTGGTAAGAACGGGTATAGATGGAACTCTGAATAGTTATAAGTGTCTATAGTAGCTTCTTTGAGCAGCACTACAGTTAAATTTACTCAAAACACAACATTTTTTCTACAGGGCTGTGTGACAATACGAGACAGACTGCATGGTTTCTAAGAAAATGTAACCTGAAATAGTCTGCTATTAGTGACAAAAATATAGTTTGTGTATGCAACGGTTATTTCAGCGTATTGTGTACCGTATGACCCAGTAAGAATGAAATAAATTAGTTAATTTAAATTTTAAAAATTGAGACAGGACCTCGACATCTGTTCAGTTTATTCTGTTTTTGCTGTTCCACTGCGTGGCCGCCCTGCAAGAAAACGGCATAGCCAATAGGCGAGTTCAAGGCACCTGCGATTGGCCGATAATTTGAGAAGTGGGTGGAGTTTTGAGAAATGTGTCAATAGATGGCAGCACTGTTACGGTAGGTATCAAGGTCGTTTACACATAACTTAATAATAATTGGGAAGAAAAATTTCTCTTTAGTAGATAAATTAATGTTATATATATATATATAGTTTCCCAACTTTCGCAATTGAAATGCTAGATCACCAGTCTGTAAAAGCCAGCAGGTTTGCTTAAACACATTTAAACTGTTAGCTCGGTAGATTACTTTTTGTATGCATGTGATCTACGTACAGTTGACTTTAAAACAAGATAAATTATTGTTGAGCGAATTTGACACAGTAAAATGGATTCGTACTAAGTTATCATCACTCCGGGATTTGAATTAAATTGACAAAAACTTAAACCTACCTTAAAACGTTGCTATGTGAGAGAGCTACCTTGCTGTCTTAACGCCTCTCAACTCACGCAGTATGTACCAGCAAAATCTTTGTTATTAACTAAGAAATTCTTCAACTAAATTGGTGCATGCATTGACAATGTGCAAATTTTACAAGTTAGCTTTTGTAACCGGTCCATTAATTTTACCCAGTTTTTTAAGTCAATGTAAGATTACAGAGCATACTATAATGCCTTGCGGGCAGGCGGCAAGTGAAAACAACCTGTCCAGTTTTGTTATACGCATGGTAGTCATTAAGAACACATTTTCAATATTTACGGCAGCATTTGAAAATATGGGGTTTTTAAAGCTCAATAACTTGAAAATTAAACTATGCACTGTATTATTACTTTATGTGGCTATATTTGGTGCGAAAATATTTAGGAAGAGTCATGTAAATTTTAAATTGTTTTTCTAGGTACTACCCCCATTGCAGCGACACATATTAGGCACTTTAGAAAGTTTATGATGGTAATATAGGTCAGCAAAAATTCCAGTTTTAAGTTGGTACGAAATTTAATCCAAGTGAAATTTTCCCATTTTGAATGTCCACCTGATAGCATCTCAAGCAGGGTAAGTGGTGGTTAGCAGACGAATGTCTCCATTAGGCATGAAAAAATTTAATCAGTAGACAACTAAAACCACAATAGGCATTTTCAATAATTCACCCACTGGAGTAGAATAGGTCATCTCAGTCACATGAGCAGTTTTTTGGATCACCGGAAGAACTTGAATGCCTGTTGTGCCCAATTCGGGCAACACACACAGAGGGACTAGCAGTAATTTCCGTCAAATAGGTTCATTCCGAGCAGGGGTTCTCAAACCACTCCAGGCCCCACTTTAAAACACATAGGGGCAACACAGGGTGAGTGCCTCAACATTGAAAAAATACAAAATCATACTTTACAAATGTGATGCGTGTATTGTATGAACGTTGTTGGCGTGCGTGACAACAAGTTACAACTAAACGAAAAGTTGACATACAGATAAAAAGGTCAATTAAATTACAAGAAAAAAACAGTGAAACACAATATAGTATTACCAAAGCTCCACCGCTCGTGCCACATAGACACTCCGCTGGTCACGCACAAAAAAAAAACGGAAAACCAAAAGAAGTTAATGGGGAATAACACGCGACTTACTGAACTGGAAGCGATCCTCCAGGACATACGACCCAACAAAAAACAACTGACGAAAACTTACCAAATTATGTGCGTGCCGACCGAGCATCGAGGTAGCAGAGCGAAGAAGGAGACCTTCCCCAGGCGGCAACTGGACACAGACTCACCCAGAGACGGACGGCCAAGAGCGAGTGGAAGGCCGGAGAAGAGGGAGAGAGCAGGACAAGGGAGTTGTGTTGATGCAGTAGCCAACATTGTAGTTGTTGGGCTCAACTGTAATGTTATAGAAATGGGCAAATCACACTCATGTGTGCTGTCTGTTTCACGTGTTAGTATCTTTGGACATCCTAAGACATAAACAAATATTAGTGTCATAATTTGATGCTTAGTTGTTAATTATTCATTTTGCCTCTGAGTTATACATAACAAATGTGCTACGAAACGTCAAACAGAGATCCATAGTACATGCACTGTATAAATATAATTTAATAACATACCTACATAAAATTTTGGTTATACTCTGGATCCAGGATAAAGTTGGACTTTTTTGATAGGGGTTGTGCACGAGTGTTCATCCACAAAAATTGATTTTGATGTATTCATAAGCCACCATGTGACTTTAACAGCAGTCCAAGTTTTGTTTACATTCTATTATGTACCTGTCAAAAGGGACTTGTGAAGCAAAGTGACGTATGACAAAATTGAAAATGCATGAAACCTATATTTCGCAACATTACACCAGACCCCCTATTTTACGAATACTCACAGTTCCTCTCATTGCATTCGTAAAATCGATAGCGGCTTAATTCCCCCCCCCCCCCAACCTTAACAGAAAATTTTAAAAGTGCATTTTTTCTGCAAAGTGTCTCTTCCGTAGCGTTTTGCGGGAAATTAAATAACGTAATACTGTAAACATAAATAGACATCAGTAGCCAGATGTCACACTGTTGAGTGGTAGATATGACCGACCCTCGTCCCCAAAAAAATGAGAAAATCGAGATTCCGAGTGTCTTCTCTCAAGCGAATAGCCCGACTTCCGTAGCATTTAACGGAAAAATAAAGCAAGTGATAGTTGAAATATAAATTTATATCAATAGGCAGACGTCTTACGATCAAAAAAACACAGCTAAACAATAGATATGACATACCCTTGTCCTAAAAAAAATGAGAAAACCGAGCTGCCGAGTGCCTTCTCGCGAGCGAATAGTCCGATTTGCGTAGCGTTTAATGGAAAAAAAAAAGTAGGCATTCTTTACTATTACAAGGCCCTTGTAAATAATTCACCACAGAAAGAAGGAAAAGGCGGATGTATTTATTCATTGCGCACTTTTATGTAACTCAATGCCAAATCAATCCCTTGACGTTTGATGAATTGTACATGAACGTAGATATAAGTAGCGTGCAGAGCGGACAGATAGCGCAACTGTATGAACGTTCACAAGATGGAAGATAGATAGCGGCACCGTAGCATATTCCGACGTTCAATGTTCCAAAAACGCCATTTTGTGACGTTCTTACCTAAAGTCGTCGAGAGTTACATGTATAAGTGGTTGCAAATAATCACTTTCACAGCTAGTATATGCAGTAAAAATAAATTAAGAGTGCCAGGATTACGTAATACACGAACATCTATTAATTTTTCACGTTCAACATACCCAGAGACTAATGTTTCTACACGTGGCTAATACTTAGCGCTATTATTGTACTCACTTGTGAAATATACATGTTTTACAACATGCCAGTAACGCATTGTTTAAGCAAATTATGCACCAAGTTAATTGTTTTAAGTACATATGGTGTTCACCCAATAAAGAAAAATAATATCACGCTATTATTTATACGGTTCGTGTAAAAAATTAAACACATTCAGCGCGAGACGAGAGAGATATAAGACAACGTGAAACAGCCTAGAAGGAGGCTATACTATAGTTAAATGAGCATATGCGCATGCGCTGAAACTTTTTGGCTATAGTACGACCTCAATACAGATCCTAATACGTCATAGTTGATGGAGACAGGCCGGCCAGCTTGGCACAGGCGGCAGTTTTCAAACTGTCATTGCCGCATTTTTAAACGGATTTTCACCATTTCTGTTTTATTTTTAATATTGTGACTTACAAGTAATAACTGCAACTCTACAATTCATATTTTAATTCAGTGAATTAGATAATGTATGTTTTATTCATTGTAAATGCAATTCATCACAATTTTTTTTGTCATAGAATTCTGTTATTTTTTTTAGGGTTCCTGAGATTGTATTCGTAGAACTGCTACCTTCGTTAAATCCAGGGTTTGTAAAATCAGGGGTCTAGTGTATTTTACTACAAATTGCTACACAAGAGGTCATAAAAATAAAGATTTTGCCATAAATATGCCTATGCTAATTCCCCAGGTTTATACAATAAAATTATTAGGTACAGTGAAATTTTATTAAAAAGAACTTCAGTACAAAGAATTTCTCCCTTTAAAGTATATATTAAAATACCCCTCTGAAATTAAAGTAATGTGAAATGTGTTTAGTTTATTCGGCATAAAGAACATAATTTTCTAGTTTTTCATGTCCGTTGTCATGGGATTTTACTGTAAACAGTACTAATTACTTTAGAACTACAGTAATTCCACTGGATGCCGAAAATGTCTGTAGTCTTTTTGGCTACAGAGCATGATTCTATTTCTCCCCTCAGTACTTTCTCAATAATATGCAGGAACAATGAGAACAACAGTGGCACAGGATAAATAAGTAGTAACAGAAGTAACAAGATGTGATTTTTATTGTAGTAGTTTCTCTATGGATTGTTATGGTGTCAGAGTTCATAGAAGTTTGGTTAGACTGCAGTTTAGTAGGACCTATTACATAATCTCTTACATATGTAACATCACATTTACCATTGTAAATGAGATACAGACAAAACATTGTATTTCTTGAAATATAAGCTGTTGTTTAAAGCAATGTTTCGAATCCCATACAGCTTTGTTTACTTCATGTACACCTGGAGAACCGCTACAATAACAATGGTTAAAAAGCTCCATTATGTTGCTTCTAATAGAGTTATTATCTGATGTTGAGCCTCGAATTCTCATGTTTAATGTTTACCATTTTTAAATATTTAGTTAATTACAGTATTTCAAGCACTACAAGTGGTTACATAAACTAATGTACCTAATCCACATGGTATTGTTAATATTCCTATATGCCCCAAGAGCTGAAATGGAAGGACATGTCCTGTTACCTGGCAGCGTTGTGTGAACTTTGGCAACCATGTTGGCTACATGACACCATTATTCAATAAAAATGAACTTGAAAAAAACTTATAAATACAAAGTTTATAAGTTAAAGCACTTAGTACCGTATTCGCCCATGTACCACGCGCACCTTTTTTCCCGAATTAGAATGCCCAAAATGAGGGTGCACGGCTTACATGGGTAATTTAAGTTTGAAGTTCGTGCGCACGTGCGGGAGGGAGGCTTGGCAACGCTGCGGGGGTGGTGCGGCGGTGGAATGTGGATGTCTAGACGAGTGATCGCGGATAACTTACGAACTCACGTGTGCAGCTAATAGTGTTCTCTGCGTGTAACTGATTAGCGTACAGTTATCGTAGTGTTTACGTTG
>PNEQ01083106.1:49430-72550 GCA_003012365.1 Medauroidea extradentata | reverse complement strand
GGTAGGACCCGGTAGTTTTCGCGAAATGATATTTGCAGTACTTTGTTTCAGTGCCTTACGTGCGCACCTGCATCTCTGCTTTGTTGTCAGTGATTGGATGCCGTAACATACAACGCCCAAAAATCACAGACGTGATGTGTCACAGTTATCCATGCACTGATTGGCACAGTCAAATGAATAACGACTCTGCACAAAAACACTCTGCCAGTAATCATGAAGTTGAGCTGCAGGTGTATACGTAAGACACTGAAACAAAGTGGTGTAAAAATCTTTTTTCGCCGAAACTACCTGCGCCTACGCAATCTCAACATATGAAAAGTGTTAATAAAATATAATCTCGGTTGTAAAACCTATATCCGTAGATAAAGTAGGTCTAAAAGAGTTAGGATGCATTTCTACTTAAGACTCGGAAGAACATCTGCTGGGGCATAAAAAAAAGGAAAAGCAACTAAAAGGGAAGGATATGTATTAGAGAAGTAGTCCGCCGCTGTCCGTCAAAGAAAAGAAATAATAAAGATAAGGGAATACAAACAGAGGAGGTCGAAGCGAAGGGCGGACGTGGTTTCCTCCAGGGATCCTCGCTACGCCGTTCAATTTCCTCTCTCAAGTGGTTCTTCGGAGGAAATATTCTCGGCAAATAAAACCCCGAAACAGGGAGTGAAGCACGCACAGCATTCGCGTTTTCGGCGGCTGCGCTGGGAACCAGTACTTTTACCCACAATGCTTAGCGGCGTTGACATTATTACGTCAGCCACAGAGTCACGCACGCAACCTTATATGCGGTTCGGAATAAAGTGTGCACTCAAAATAGCCCTGCTAAAAAGTTCTCTTTTCAGCCAATTCGTTTCTTTCCGCGCGTAACGTCTATCGACGGGAAATATCTAACCTCTCTGGACACGTCACTTTATGTTTGCGCGTGTAAGATAAATTGTATAGTCAGTAGAAAGCTATATAGTTTGATAAAAAATGTTTTTTTAAAATTATATGACGTACAAATAGATCGATTTCAGTTGATTTTATTTCAGTATTGTTGTACTTAAGTAGAAAAACACACGGAACTATATTCAGTGATTTGCTGCCAACCACACAAGCTGGAAGGCAACTATTGTTCCTGTTAAATTATATACAGTAACGGCTAGTGATATTTTCCAAAGGTTAAATTTTTAGTGTTCACTTTATCCCGAACGACCTATACTCTTCTACGACGAAAAGAACGATTGCAATCGAGGATACAGCACGACACAATCCCACTCTCGGAGGAAGAGAACAGCAATAAGCCAATATGGCGTCTTGTCATTCTCTGTGGGTGTATCGTCCCTTTTCAACGACGACACACAGACCCACACATTTCCACTCCTAGGGGAAAAAAAAAAACAATTGAGGGCTGTATTTACCCGGGCTATATTTTGTTTGTCTCCGGTCCAATCACATCCTATGCGGAGACAGGAACGAACACAAAAAGTGGGCTCGTTGGAATAGAATGAGCGCATTTTCTTTCCAGGCAAACAAAGATCACGTAAATAACCGTTACAAGCTGAGTCTCACGCGCCATACTGGATACATCGACGAATTTCTTCTGATTAAAGATTCTTACCGAGTCAGTCACGCTCCCACGTACGTACGAATTATTGCAGTTGTAAAACGGTTAGATGTGAACACCACTTCTGACCTGCCGTTTCAAATCGTTAGAGGTGGTGGAATTTTGCGAATTCAATTACCTGCATGTTAGAATCAAATACCCTATTCATACTCAAGTCCCGACCATTTGTCCACTAGCTGCTACTCAGTGGAACAACAGACAATGCACAAATAGACGGGGCTTGAGTACACAAAGGATATTTGAACATGCAGGTCATATAATTCGCGAAATTTCACCATCTCTACAAATCGAAAATCTCGGAGGAAACCAAAACTAAACAATTGCTTGTGTTCTATTTTCTTGTGAACTGCTTTAATTTGCTATATGAAACGTTCTGAAATGACAGGGTCTTATACTGTTAATGTGACGATTTTAATGTGCCACTTTTGAATTATTGGTGTTTCTTTTAAAGTGATTGACAGGAAACATATATTAAAATATACTTATGGCTTTGTGGTAAAATGCATTACCTAGCGATAAACGTCATATCACATCAGTAACTCATGACCCATAATTATAACGAGATTAATCTAACAATGTTTTTTTTTAACATAAATAAATGCTCGACGTTTCATGGTTATCAGCAAGAACGTGCAAAATTGTAATTGCTTTTCTGGGGCAGATTAAATATCGTCACCTGCTATTTGCACCGACGCAGCGCATCGCAAGTGCAGAGCAAGTTGAACGGGTCGTCTATAGCATATACGTGCGTATATAATTCCAATGCAGCACAACCAGACGCAACGCAGGTTCAAATTTTGCGTTGCACCCATAAAAAAGCGTTATTTAATCGCCCTCCTGGAAGCAGACTGGACTCCACAAACACACATGCCAAGAGCTGTACAGGGTTGTGCACTGGTTGACTCTACAGCCACTGACACGCTGATGTGCAGGTGCCCCTTACTACTGAGTGGTCACAACATATCTAGTAGCCGGCAAATATTTCATTGTCATTGGTCTACGGCGCGTTCATCAAGAGTGTACAGTCCCGACTATCTGCAACCCCACCTGGCAACAACCCACGAGTCGCCACTGAACACATGTATGATTTGGTCGTCGTCTCCCGTTGGCTTGTGCTGAGTATGATTCTGACCAATAATTATAAACTTGCACGGCAGTGTGACCGACCTCCTGCAAAGCGGTTACGCGCGTAGCTGACATCACACAGAGGGTTAGTGGCCAATGGAATCACAGATTGTGGTCTGAAGTGTACAGGACAATAAAGGTTAAGGGGGAGTGTTAGAGACAATGTTATTGTATTTTCAGTTTTTGAGCCATTAGATACATTCTAATTATGTTATCTAAATTTTGTCGTCGACAAAGCATAGGATATAGTCTTGGTAAACGGCTTGACATAAATAACAATACAATATTTCATTAGTTGGTCATGCAGACTCATTTCAAGAGAATTCATTAAAGTTAATTTATAATTCCCTTGCAATGATTCTGCATGACACGTTAATGAAATATTCCATTATTATTTATGTCAAGCAGTTTGTCAACAATATATCCTACGCTTTGTCGAAGAGAAAACTTTGATAATACAATTAGAATATAAATTATGGCTCAAAAACCGTAAATATAATAAATTTGTCTACTACCCCCTCCCCCTTAAGTCTGTCAATAAATAATATCGCGAATTTCGGATGTACCTATAGTTAGGACCATAAACTTTTCGCGAAAAGAATTTTGCCCCAGTTTGTTTCAGTGCCTTCTGTGCATATCTGCAGTTCTGCTTCAAGGTCAGTGATTGGATCCTTTAACTATCACGTGTCTTGTAGTTCCACCTGCAAATAACATACGTGTGTTGTCGCAATAACTTTACTGTGGTCAGCACAGTTAAATGACAGACGTCACTTCACACATAAACACGCTGCCAATAACCACGAAGCAGAACTGCAGATGTGCACATAAGACACTGAACAAAACTGGGGCAAAATTATTTTCGCGAAAATGTTCACGGCCCTACCTATAGTTGGAGATGTTTGTACATCGCGGGACAACTTGACTATTTGCTGGGTTTCAAAGAACGTTCAACTTATCAAAATATGACCGGCTTTTGCTCGTGCTTAGAGTCGTTGCCCTATTTGACTGAGCCAGTACGAATCCCGCAATTGTAATATTTGATGCACATTGTTAGTCTGCAGGCAGCTACGTTGTGTCAGACATGTAACGTTCAACCGTACATGTCGCAAGAAAGTACAGTGTTTTCAAGGCTATGTTAAAAGTTTCACGATATACCATCATCTCTAGCGACAGTCATCAGGTAATGCGTACGTAAAAATCAGTAACGATTGTTCCGAAAACCGAAGTCCCTTGTAAAATGTTAAAGCGGTACAATAATAAATTTTAAGTTAGGTAAATAAAAACAATGTTATGATTAGAGACGTGTAAAATTCGCGTTATTTTCTATCAGAAGACTGAGCTCCGACGTACTGTACGCTCGTACGACGTCTGCCGTTAGCTGAACTTGGTGATGCTCGCAGGAGACATCTTCTGGCCAATAGTAGAAGTCTCCCAGTCCTAGTATGCACGGTACTCACTGTCAAATGACACCACAGCTATCCAATGAAAACCCGAAACATGTTCAAGAATCTATAGGACAGTGAAGGCTAGTATATCACCAAATAATAACGCAAATTTTGCACGTCTCTAGTTATGATACGTTAACGGAAAATTCAAAGCCCGAACCCGGAAGGTGTGAGACCCATCACTGGAGGACGCTTATAATTGCTTCGTACAACATCGCATGTTTCAATCACGCGTCAGACAGACAACCGCCTGAACTTGCAAATCATTCAAAACTGAGTGCCGTAACAAGGGACGAGAATTTTTGGTGTAAAGATGTTTGCCCCACTTTGTTTCAGTGCCTTACGTGCACATCTGCGGCTCAACTTCATGACTATTGGCAAGAGTCTTTCGTGCAGAGTCGTTATTCATTTGACTGTGCCAATCTGTACACGGATAACTGCCACACATCACGTCTTTGATTTGCGGGTTTAACCTCCAGACACTGGGTGTTACGGCATCCAATCACTGATCACAAAGCAGAGATGCAGGGTGCGCACGTAAGGTGCTGAAACAAAGTGCTGCAAAAATATTTTCGCGAAATTCCCTACCTCTAGCCATAACAAATTGTATTATTTTTCCGTTGGATCTTGTAGGTGATCTGTGCAGCCATTAATTTTTGGCGAAATGGATTTTTCAAGGGGCTCGTTTCAATGCCTTACGTGCTCATTTGTAACTTTGTTTCGTGGTCAGTAATTGGATGGTGTCACTCCTAGCGTTTTTGCGTTCTACCATCAAATCACAGAGATGTGGTGTATATAACTGTATGTAACTATATATAATTGTATATCAATATTAGAGACATGAACTTTTCGCGAAAAGAAATTTGCCTCACTTTGTGTCAGTGACTTGTGTGCACGTCTGCAGACTTGCTTCACGGTCAGAGATTGGATGTTTTGACATTCGTGTGTCGTGGGGTTGTACACGCAAATCACAGACGTGTGGTGTTAGAGTAACCTTATTGTGATTGGTACAGTCAAATGATAAACGTCACAGTTCAAAGGCACGCTGCCAATATCTATGAAGCAGAACTGCAGACGTGCACATAAGGCACTGGAACAAAGTGGGGCAAAATTCTTTTCGCGAAAAGTTCATGTCTCTGCATATACGTTACAGCATATAAAAAGTTATATAAACACAGGCCTGTGAAAAATTAACTGAACTTGGGTAAAATGGAGGATACAAATATTGCAATATAGAAGCGCATATCCAGCAAAAAAAAAAAATAATTCACCAACAATTTGATAATCCTGTAACACTGGTTCAAACTGCTACTCAGTTTAAGAAATTATTTAGGATTCTGCCTTCCTTAATGTCTTTGAAAGATTCTTGCTATGGAAACAAACAATTCAGTGAAATATTGTGGACATAAGCTACTGCAGTGTTGTGTCATCTCAGATTAGAAAAACCAACAGTGAACCAAGAAAAATAATAAAGGATTGAAAAATTCTAATTGTATGAAGTCAATACATGCATTTTGATGTTCCTAATTTTGTCAGTTTTCTTTGTTTATTTTCTTTGTTATTTATTTTAAAATTATGTTTAGTTTACTTGTATTTCATCTTACTTAACACAATTCCTCTAGGTTTTTTTTAAAAAAAGATTTTATTAGATATTAGCTACGTCAAATCCAGCTTGGTTATATTCTCCCACCCCCATCCCCTTTTTATTAATTTTCTTGGTTCAAAATTGGTTACCTGAGACGACATATAGCTAGAGACATGCAAAATTCGCGTTATTTTCTGACAGCTGACTAGACTCCAAGTGACTATAGGCGCGTTCGACGTCTACCACTGGCCGATATTGTCGTAACTTGCCGCGGAGAATGATTACACGGTGGAGAGGCCTATCTCTGTAAAGACATAACACGCGTCAATAACAACACATAAAAGTTCGTGGCCAATTGAATCGCAGATTAGGCTCTGTTTTGTATAGGAAATTGAAGTTTAGTCTGCTAGCAAATGATAACGCGAATTTTGCATGTCTCTACATATAGCACTCTTCAATGTCGTATATCCACAATATTATACTAAATCTACCTACCTAGTTTACTGTCAAGAAGATTAAATTTTAAAAAATTGTAAAATTAATTACTTTTCAATATATGTATTCGTAAGACAACGCGCAAAAATGTTTCTATAGAAAATTTCTGGGATAATACTGATACATGGAAAGTTTTATAATTTTTTTTATTTCCAATGCATCGTACGAAAAATTGACATTTAAAATTTTTTTTCATGAAAATTATGAGCAAATAATTGTTTTAAAAAATTGTTCCTGTAGCAATATTTCTTAAGATATTTTTAGTTTAACATTTCTTACTTTGCGTGATTGTCATGTTTAAGAAATCGTGTCACTAAACATGCTGAATTTTCCTTTATTTCTTCGGAGATTCTAGAGTTGGTAAGATTTATTTGAAGTATTCTACTAGCCAATAAGTAATTACTTTCTTTACACTACGCATACTGCATATGAAATATTAAAGGATGTCTATGTAATAATAAAGATATTATTAAATTAATGATGATAATTATCTCTCAACTTATAATAAAGATTACATAAATCCTACTACAGTTTCAGTCCAATAATACGCACCTAATCGTAAAACATTATGTTTCAATAAAACATTCTCGATAGTTCATCACACTATTTAATACACTAAAATGAGTAATTTCATCATAACAGTAGACACAGCCGTTTAATATTGATTTACAGTATTGATATGAAATTAATTTTAACAATGATTACGCATTAAAAATAGTGGTCATTAGCTCGACAGGCAGAGCTCGTATGAATACAGGATGATACAAAAAGATACGGCCAAACTTTCAGGAAACTTTCCACACACACAAAGAAAGAAAATATGTTATATGGACATATGTCAGGAAACGCTTAGTTACCATGGTAAACAAAGTAAATGCAACAAAACTTATGTATGTATTGTGTACCGTAAAATTGTGGTTACTTGGGACATAAAAAACACTTTGAGCCCCCTTCCATTAACTCTCCTTAAATGTCATCATAAAAAACATTTCGCACAGACACTGTTCCAATTACCCAGATGGAGTGTTGCGTTAGAATGTACGTTACTTCCTAGGATCACCGCCAGGTGGGCGATGTGACGGAAGGAAATCGTGACTGCATTGCGTCTCTTCAACTGACATGAAGTGATGGACTGGGAGCACACAGTGGCCCACCTGGCGGTGAACCTAGGAAGTAAAGCACATTGTGAAGAACTAACCCATTGTGTATATGGGACATTTTCTGTACGAAGTGTTATTTACGATGACATTTAACGAGACGTAATGGAAGGGGGCTCTACCATGGAAATTAAGCGTTTCTGGACATATGTACATATCACATATTTTATTTATTTGTGTGTGTGTGTGTGTGGAATGTTTCCAGAAAGTTTGGCCGTACCTTTTTGTAACATCCTGTATATTAATTGAGAAGCATGCTTTCAAAATTAGACGTGTCCAAAAAAAATCCGAAAATTAATAATTGGTTCGTGAGTTACACACGAGTATGTAGTTCGATGGGATCAAAAAATTACACGACTATTTTGAAAATCAGACGAAAATTTGCGTTGTCATTCAGAACAAAATGTGTCACACCATTGCTATTGAGAATTCATAGCAAGGACACAACAGCTGGTACCTACTGGAAGACGTAGAGTTAACGAAAAGCCATATCCGACCAGTTCGCAACATTCGAAGCCCGATGTGTTCACAATGTTCATTCGGAACTAGACACAACCATTACTTTTTCTTAATAAAAAATAAATGTCTACACAGTATATCATATTAATTACCACAAATTGACAGTAAATTGAATAATAATAGAACCGTCACATTAAACTTCCGTTAGTCTCCCAAATTGTCAGTCTTTTCGCTTTCCTGTAAAATTGAATGAAGTAGACGAGTATTGTTTTAAAAGTATACTACTTTTTCGCTCTCAAGTTTGCTTTAAAAATCGAGAAATTTTTCTGGACATGAAATCCGGAGCATAGAGACGCTACCAGAGCCATGGAAAAACAAAACCAGAGAGGCTATTCCATGGAAGCTTAATTTACGTCGTGTTTCGTGGTTTTCCTTTCGTGTAGCGGCAGGACACTTAAAAACCGATTGGCGAGAGGAGGGAGGGGAGTTAAAACAAAAAAGAACAGCGGAAGAAGAACGGCAAACAAGCAATAACGCAAGTGAGAATTCTAGGTATTTTATTGCGAGTAACGTTAACTGTCTTGTGTAACACAAGTCTTGAAAGCTCTCCGTTTACTCCTAAGGTTGCTTGTATACCCTTAAAAAACAATAAAATAACTAAAAAACGCAAACTGAAGTCCTTTATTGGATAAACGCTATTGCTAGAGCCAGGAAAATTTCGCTAAATCAATGACCTGCATGTTAGAATCAAATATACTATGCATACTCAAGCCCCGACTATTTGTCAACTAGCTGCTACTCAGTGGAACAACGTAGAATAAACGAATAGACGGGGCTTGAGTATGTATAGGACAATGGATTCTAGCATGTGGGTCACTGATTTAGCGAAATTTTCTTGTCCGTGGATATTGCTACTGCTCGACAAACCTAAGCAGGGGGTGGACACAGAATAGGGCGGCCTGGGCCACTAATTTGAAGGGCATCATGCACCGACAACATTACAAAGTAAACATTATGTGAAATATAAAGACAATGTTTGGTGGTTTATGATACTATCGTGTCAAGCATTTATTGCGCATATATTATATTTATATTTATTTATAGTAATATACATTTTCAATTACAATAACTTTTCGGTTAAGTTGTCTACCATGAGACTCGCGACCTCGTGCTGCTCGGACTGCTCTTGATGGCTACGAATCGTAAATTGTTTCTGTGGAATAATTCTAGTTAAATTTTATAATGGGGAAGATCAAGAAGTACCCCTGTTCTACAATTAATTGTGATTCTGTTTATTCACGTGCAGAACGGGCGTACAAATGTTATACTTTCCCCAAAAATTTGAACAGGAGGTTAGATAACGTATTTTTGTTGCCAACCTGTAAACTAAAAGTTTTTGTTTCCGAAGTTGCCGGTGAATGATGCCCCCATTTTAGTGGCTCGTTGGTTAACATGGCCGTGTCCACTCTTGAATACTTTACTTCCTCTATGAACCTAAGTGTGTCCTCGGAAAATATGTGAACTACAGCCGTCCTCCCTCTCTGACATATAACCTCACCCTTCTACTATCCTTGGTCCCACTACACCCTCCCAGCCAATAGCGAGAAAGTAACATGGCCGTCGCAACATGCACTGCGTACAGTCTCGTCAGCTGAAAAGTGACAACCAGTGTGTAGTTAGTTGTTGTCCAGGTCGTGTCGTTTAGCACTGCGCATCTACAAGCTATATCATTGCACAAGCCTATTATACCTACTACAGATGGTCGCTAACAATATGAATGGAGTGTACAGGGAGTGCTACAAAACATTCCCCTCCACTGCCCTCACACGGCGACCTCGAAACACTAGCGCTCTTACCTCCACTACCAGGGCTACACTTAGGTTTGTCAAGCAATAGACACACGCGAAATTCACGTTATTTTCTGACAGCTGACTAGACTCCAAGTGACTATAGGCTCGTTCGACGTCTCCCGCTGGCCGATATTGTCGTGACTTGCCGCGGAGAATGCTTACACGGTAAAGACGTAACACACGTAAATGACAATACACAAAAGTTCGTGGCCAATTGAATCGCAGATTATGCTCTGTTATGTATAGGGAAGTGCAGTCTGGTACCAAATGATAACGCGAATTTTGCATGTTTCTCGCTATTGCTAACGATTGTTGGTTGTTCAGAATGGATCACACGATAAGCATACCACGTTAATCTTGGGACTCTATCCTAGTTTTACAGGAATTTCAAGCCCCTGATCTTTCATTTGTTTAAAACATTTGCAAATAATTTGAATAGTTTTTAACCAAAAGCTTTGGATAAATTTGAAATTGTTTATAGTCATACGATACACAATTTTGCCACAGCGTTTTTTTTTTTAAGTAATGTACCGTTTGCTAGCAAAAATTTTGCCTTTTTTTTTTTTTCTTATTTTGACTACAAAACATGTGATAATTCACGGGCAAAAATCTAAAAATCCGTTTGGAGTATTAGAACAGAAAAATTCTGATACAAAGTCTTAAAACTGTAAGAATGGATTTTTAATAAATGTATTAATTTACGAAAAAAAAAAATCGAAACCACTGCAAAGCTAAAGAGCCAGGCCTTAATAGTTCACGTTTCCCATAAAATATAATTAACACATTCAAAAAGAGTTTTAAGTCTTAGATGTTCGAATTACTTTCATAACTGCTTACTTATTGTATAAAACGTAAATCACTCTAAAAAGCAAACTTCAGACATTTTCTGCGTACAAAATAATGAAAGTATAATTAACCATACAGTTTAATTTTTTAAATTAATTCTACTTTCATATTTTAAGTGTTTCCGTTTTACAATAAACTTAAGATACAAAAGTAACAATGTATATAATATTTTTAATTTTGATTTCAGACATTCACTTAATTCCAGGATTAATTACTTCTATACGAGACGTCATATTGATAACCATGGAGCGAGGTTAATGAGAAGAGACGCAAAGTAACATCTACGAAGTGGGTAGCATAACGACGCCCGGGGCTAATAAAGCGGCAGTTAGCATTACAGGACCGTCTAATAATTTCCTTAAGCTCCTCGGCAATCTGGAGGGCCTCGAGATGGCATCTGCACAGACGTGTCGCGGCGGGCGAGCGCAGGTAATTAACGAGAAGCGAAGCACGTCTTGAGTCTGGCGTCGAGTTGTCGAGATAATCCTCTGGTAGCGCCGCTAACGATTCCTGTCCGCGGTCGTCCCCGCGGTTACAGCCTGCATACACTACCTGCAGTAACGTTTCACCCTGCTAACACTCCCTGCAGTAACGTTTCGCCCTGCTTACATTCCCTGCAATAATGTTTCACCCTGCTTACACTCCTTGCAGTATCGTTTCACCACGCTTACAGTCCCTGCAGTAACGTTTCACCCTGCTTACACTCCCTGCAGTAGAGTTTCACCCTGCTTACACTCCCTGCAGTAACGTTTCACCCTGCTAACACTTCCTGCAGTAACGTTTCGCCCTGCTTACATTCCCTGCAATAATGTTTCACCCTGCTTACACTCCTTGCAGTATCGTTTCACCACGCTTACAGTCCCTGCAGTAACGTTTCACCCTGCTTACACTCCCTGCAATAACGTTTCATTTTGCTTAAATTCCTTGGAAAAAAGGTTTCACCACACTTACAAGACTTGAAAAATGTTATTTGGCATACGCTCCCTGTACAAACGTTTCACCCAGCCTACACTTCCTGCAACTGCAAAAGTGTTTCACCCCGCTTGCATATAGTTCTGGTACAAACATTTCACCTCGTTCACACTCCCTGCACAAATGTATCAGCCCGCTTAAACTCCCTGCACAAACTTTTCTTCTCGCATGCACACACACACACACACACACACACTCTAAGATTTAACAGCAGCTGTTGAATCGACAGGAGAGAAAAAATGTAGTTAGCGGTATTGCCTATTCACAGTTAAGTGAGAATTTTTGAAGATCTGATTATTTTGTTAGTTATAGATAAATTATATTTCCACCGTTTGTCAATACAAACATAACAGTGTAAGTAATATACACAATACGACACACTCAAAATTAAGGTCGAAGACGAAAATAGAATACATTTTCTGATTATTATTATTGACAAGCTACTCTTTAAACATGCCAATTAATCGTGAGAATGTTACAGTGATATGAACATTTTACATGAAATCGGCAAACCATCGGACTGCTATTAACACTCTAATAAACTAAAATGGTCAAAACTTGGCATTTAAAAGACTACAAAGAAAATATTTTTAATCTCAAGGTATCCCGAAACAGCTCAGTAACCTAACTTTCAATGTAAATTATTTTAATGCCAATCACAGTAAAAAATTTGATCAGGTTCAGATTTTGCATCATTTGAAAAAACAAAGTAACACGTCACTGTTTCCTCGACACTGAAGTTTCGCAAAACTTGTAAATTAATACGCGACTTGACTACGTATTGGAACTACTGTTTAGGAGACGCATCTACGCGAAAAAAACTCGGTCTTTAGAACGCCTGTTACACTTACCTCCCCTCTTTAACAAGTCTAGGAAGTTACCTCTCCATTATCACGGCGCCGATAAAGGTGAAAACTTGATGCAGTCGCTGAACGAAGGGCGCCCTGCGTCATCTTATCAGGGTCGTCCCTGTCGGCAGGAGGTAACTGGTTGGCTGGGAGTAGGGGAAGGGACACTCTCACCCCTCTTATCGGGGGCACTTGACCCCCGCCACTCCTACCAACCCCTATCTTTCAGGCTGAGCATGAGAGAACAGCCTCTTGTCAACACGGGCTGACGTTGACTCGACCTAGAGTGTGTGATATGTAAGGACCCTAGTTTTTCGCGAAAAAATTTCGCCTCACTTTGTTTCGATGCCTTACGTGCACATCCGTAGTTATGCTTCGTGGCCAGTGATTGGATATTTTAACCCTCACAAGTCTTGGGATGCTACCGGCAAATCACAGCGGTGAGGTGTTGCAGAGACTTTATTGTAATTGGCTCAGGTAAATGATATACGGCTCTTCATATAGACAAGCTGTCAATAATCACGAAGCAGAACTGCAGGTGTGCACGTAAGGCAATGAAACAAAGTGGGGTAAAATTCTTTCGCGAAAAACAGGGTCCCTGGTGATATGGTACTGGGTTAGTTTCGCACTTGTATATTGCTTACTAAACATTTATGATATTTGCTCTATACATTGTTTTTACATACAACTCCCGACTATCTGCAGTAATGGAAGGGGCCGATGCCTCAGATAATCCAAAATAGCTAATAATCCAATTTTATCCTTTCTTAGATCTCAGTATAAAAAATAAAATATAGTCAAATTCGTTACTGCAATAAAAGGCAGCAAATTAATACAGTACACTCTCGATTATTAACATTAATGATTAGAAGGTATGCGCTAGTAATAAAAAATACAAATTTTAAAATTATGGATATCTTATTTATCAAAGGAAAGAACTCGCTAATCCATTCATGCGAAACGATTGGGACAATTTCGTTAATCCATTCATGCGCTCAAGTAATTGTTTCGCATGCTGGAAAAAGATTTATATCGCCAAGCCTTTTAAAACACGGTTGCGGACATAACACTTTGGTGAACAGCATGCAAGTAATTACAGAATGTACATATAAATAACCAAATTTCTACCTATTTAAAAACTATTTAAAGTGAAATGTTTTGTGCAGATAAATCCGCACACGGAAAATCGTGAGTCTACTGTATTTATTTTACATTATCTGTCTCTGCATTCGTTGCAATATCCATTAAATTTTTTGGGGACCCGTTTTACTATATTTTTTTTGGCAGAAATCGAAATCTCTGTGGACGTATGTACAACTCACCAAATAACCCACCCCTCCCCCCGCACACACACAACTATATTTGTAGGGTAACTTAATCGTGGGTGAGGCATTTCAGAAAAAATATTTTTTCCCACACAAGGTAGTACAGTGTAAAAGCAATTTACTTACGATAAATTTCAAATCATGAAGGTCCGCATGAAAATACATTCATATTTACTCACAGTTGACACACGTAGAAAATAAAAAATGTAAAAATGTCCCAAGTTGCCCCAGATTACGGTACCAAGTACCGTACTGCCTCTCAAACTCGTTTTGTCCATCGATCCTGTTTTGCCACACCCCCCCCCCCTTGATTTTTAAATGTATAAATGTTTGGGGGCCCCGTTCTGCTCCTCTACCTCGTTTTGCCCCTCCCCCAAATTTTTGACAGAAAGCTTCGCGGACACACGCATAACAACTCACCAAATATTCATCGCGATTGACAAATGACATATGAAAGCATGTAAGACGAACAAGTAAACGTTCATTTTTATAAATTTTAGATAAATACTTCTAAATATGGAGGGCGTCCTTGAACTATATGTTGTCCATAATTTGGTGTATGATAAATAGAGGTGTGTGTATTTCGCAAATTCGCAAGGCAGCATACTTTATTTCATTGTATTATACACGCTATTTATATCTTTATAAGTGTATTTTTATATATGTTATTGGTAGAGCCACGATTTTATGGTTAAAATTTTTTTTTGCAAAATTTGGTTTGATGGCCTTATGAGCACATCTGTAGTTCTTCTTCGTGGTCAGCGATTGGATGTTTGAACTTGAGTCTTGGGGATCTACTGGCCAATCACAGCCATGTGAAGTCACAATATCCTTATTCAGATTGGCGCAGTCAAATGAGAAACGTGTCTGAACAAATACACGGTGCCAATAACCACGAAGGATAGCTGCCGATGTGCACGTAAGCCATTGAAACAAAGTGGGGGAAGAAATTTTTCCGCGACAAAATCATGACTCTAATTACTGGCTTGCAGTTACGAAAGGCGTCTCGTAATAGCCGTTGCCCAGTTACAGACGTGACAATGAAGAGAAAGTTCTTCTTACAGTTCAACGCGGCCAGGATTAACCCAAGGAATACACGAAGCTGTAATTATAGACCAAGGCAAATTTATTAAATTTAATAACATGTAATTTTCAATGGTTTAGCTGCATTCTTATAAATATTTTCTAGTCCGTTAGTTTCCAAAGACAAAATTTGAAATAATAATAATAATAAATACTGCAAGATGCTGGCTATATACACACACAGAAGAACGCATGCGAGAGCGCAATATCCTATATGTACTACGACATTCCTCGTAAATACCACACAGGTAACACGGGGTTTATCTATCTCGGCAAAAAAAAATGAATGTTCGTTTCCTGGCTTAGTGAATCTAACGTGAACTGCTCTCGTAGGGCGTGCAATAAAAAAAACTGATTTTGTTTACTTGAAGAAAATGAACCTCACATACTCTGGGTGCCTACTGCCGCCCGTGTTAGTTTTCAGTTCCAATATTCAGAAAAATTATTCATGACGAATGATATCATGGGGTGCCTACCGCCGCCCCTGATATCCGAAACAAATAGCTGAAAATTGGGACCTTCACTCTCCCTCGACGTCCGCGGCCGAAATGCCTCGACCCACTTTCCCCGTCGCGGCTCTTCCCTGTCTTGGCGGCAAACCACCCACCCAGTCCAGTGGTCACGAGGGGTGCCTCCGGCCAATCAGTGTCGAGCATCCTACAAAGCTCCGCCCTCAGAGAACAGATTCCGTTTCAATTCACCTCGCCTTCTTTTATTTTCAAATTGAATTTTTAATCTACAATTACATATTTTATATAAATTCCAAAAATTGCACGTTACAGTACATTAGCAAATTACGTGTTCAATATCGCGCGCGCAAGAAATGAGATGTAAACCTCCCAGTTAATATCGAAGGCGCAGGTATCACGGAGAACTTCCGGCCGAAATCTACCGTTGATTAAAATATCTGACCCTGCCTACACGTTGGCACAGGCTGAAATGTACAATTTTTTTTTTTTCATTTGTTTCTCTTCGGCAAGCAAAAAAAAAACTATGCTCGAATTGTATAGGGGAAGGAGGGAATTGGAAATCGGAGTCAATAAGTAGGCATATTGAGGACAGAGCTGGATACCCGTGTGACGAAGGCACTGAATGATTAAACTGGGAAAAGCAGAGAGAGAGAGAGACACAGAGAGAGAGAGAGAGACAGAGAGTGACGCCAGGGATTGCAACCCCCACGAGTCTCGAATTAATGGCCCATCACCGGAAGAGAGGTTCATTGCGAAACGTGCTCCAACCGACGGTTACAAGAGGATGTGGGCTTGAAAAAAAAAAAAAAAACATATAAAACTCGGGAAACGTAGGACTCGAATATAGAGAGAAATGAACACAAAAATTCTTTTCCGTTTCTGGCACTTCAAAACTCGGTAGGCTATAGGACGGGAGGAAAAAAAAATGTGTTCGACGTGAAAAGCAAATGTATGCGAGGTAACATTGCTCGTCTGAAAGTTCAAGCCTTGGCTCCAGCGCTATTCAAACGACACGGGAATTAACGATCACAGGTCCCTACAACCGATGATGTGAAAACGTTTCGAAACTTTTAACGCCACAAGCTCTCTCTGAAAGGGTGGATGGGAGATACATTATTAGGATCCTGAAAAATTCGCGTTATCTTTTACGCACATGCTGGAATTCCAGTAAATATAAGTTCGTGTCACTTTCGGTATTGGTCATTGATAGAGCCACTGGTAAATTGCGGGAAAAGTTGATTGTTTACTAGGCTCTAACATGCTATACATAACACTGAAGGTTTTGCACTTTTATTGGGTATCGTTTATATGAAGCACTGTGTTCCTATTCAACAGACTCAATTAGAACTGTAGGCTACAGTTTGAACACAGAACGTGTATGATTTGACAGAAAACTGTTCACACGATTGAGATACTATAGTTAATTGGAAACTATGTTAAATATTTTCGCGATTTTCCAGTGTATCTGGTCATTGAGTCATTATACATCTTCTGGAAGTATCTGAGCCAATAATATATATACCTTAACGTGCCCCATACCACTATATCAGCGAGCAGCTAATAAACAGCAATTGTCTGCTTGAAGACACAGATATTCTTGAAGGCTAGCCTACAAGTTAGCGAACCTGCGAATTTTTCCCGTCTCTATACATTATGCATCAGAATTAGGGACCCTTGTCTTTCGCGAAAATAACTTTGCCCCACTTTGTTTCACTGCCTTACGTGCACATCTGCAGTTCTGCTTCGTCGTCAGCGATGGGATATTTTAATTGTCACGAGCCTTGGGATTCTACCGGCAAATCACAGACGCGCAGTCTTGCAGGAAAGTTTTTGTAACAGTCAAATGATACACGGCTCTTCACATATACATGTTGTCAATAACTATGAAGCTCAGCTGCAGATGTGTACGTAAGTCACTGAAACAAACTGGGAAAAATTCGTTTCGCAAAAAAAAAAAAAAAAAACAGGGTCGCTAATCAGAATAGACAATTGTAAAACCCCGCAGTAGTAATTACAAATAGTATTATTCAACAAGGGACAATTTGTCTAACGTGGAGCTGTTTGACGCGTTGGACTCACTGAAGAGATTTTTGGTCAGGACCACCTAGGTCTTTAGCGCCGGTGAGGAATAACATGATGAAAGTAACGGAGCAGCGCCGGAATGCAGGGACGAGGGAAATGGAAGATCCCGAGTAAACCCACCAAACAACGGCATCGTACCGCATGATTCCAACGTGCGAAAATCTAGGGATCTACCCCGCCGGGGTTCGAGCCCGGGTCGCCATGGTGGGAGGCGAGCAGTCTAGCCACTGCGCTAACCGCGGCCCTTTTAAACGTCGGATGGGATCACAAGCAGCGAAGGCGCGGTAAGTACGACAATGACACGCACTCCTAGTGACACATCGCTCTTATTGGCAAGGCGCTACATCCTCGCGAAGTGTATATATTGTGCCGCTGTTAAATTAAAAAAATATATATATATTTATACCAGATGACAAGTTTTCTTACATAATTAACCGCAGCTATGGAAAATAATTAGTCTAGTAGCACTCACGCACAAGCTTTGCTTATGTGAGTGTGATGTCTTCCATTAGACTCATAAAAAATATTTATGTAAAGTGCTGTAATCGGTAGGCCTATATGGAAATAAAAAAAAACTATGGGAGTTCAAGAAGAGAAAAACATGATTTTATATCTGTGTGAAACAGTCTTAGTTTTGTATACGTTACACGGGAGTATACTTTCCCCTCACAAAAAAAAAAAAAAAAACAAAAAAAAAACAGCTCAGCTAGTTTTCCGCACTGAAAAAAAAAATAGTATAGTTGCAGGTACCCTACTTCTGTTAAAATAGGGACAGCAAAACAGTTTGGCTGTCGGTACTACTGTGGACAGTTCCTTTAACAATATGTTTTGTATAGGTGGTTCGATATGATAAAAAAAGATTGTTACATGCTAAGTTAAAATTTTTATTCAACCTATACCGGCCATGAAAATTATTTAACTCTCAGGTGTGGCCACCTTTGGTTCCCTTACCTTATACTAAGATGTAATTGAACATACCGTAAAATTTCCATCCTTAAGATATTTTCTTGCTATTCTGATTGATGAACGATTAGTGACCAACACCTGATGACATCCCATTATTATTATTAGGCCTACTATTATTATTTTTAATACATGCAGCCAAGTTCCGGTTGCCTTTCACCAAACGTTCTACAAACTAATAGTTTTGGTGCTGCAAAGTTACCCATATTGGTGAAAAATATACCCAGCCTGCGATACTAGTTTGTTTGGAGATTCCTATGTTGCCTGCCACTGGTCATTTATCAGAACAGAAATAAAAATCAACAATATTCTTTTCGGACGGGCTTAGTAAATTTCCATTAAATTGCGACCGGCAATGTGTTCTGTTGGCAACATTTCTACCATAGCGTCCACGCGAGGCTATATATTCTCTGTATATTTTCCCCCAAGCTCGTACACAGCACTAGCCCCATAGCTAGGGGGTCACTTGAAACGTATAAAACTGTAAGAAAGACTGCCACACGATGTCATAATTCAAGCAACAAGACAACTATAAATGTTGGATGTGGTGCTACGGTACGACTGCCCCTGGAGGGAAGTTTTTTGGTATCGCATCTTGAAACGGATGGCGCATAACGGAGAGTGAGAAGAAAAATAAAAAAACTAGTCATTTGCAAAATGATCCTAACAAACATTTCAGGTCCCCATCTCGCTCGTTGTAGTACACATAATAGCATAATGCAACTACATGATATTATTTCACGAGTCTAAAGCACGTTTTCAAAGCACTTCTTCAAGCACTCACTATGAATTAAAGTAGAGGACTGACCACATTGTGATGTAGTGGTTAGATTACGAACCTCGCGGCATGCTCTCACGTATTTCCAACCGTTGACTTAAAGGGTTTTCTCGCGGTATTCCCAATCCATATCTCCCTCGTACTCCGCCACCGCTCTATACCTACCATATCCTCACGGGCACTCAAACACTGTTTTTTTTAACTCCACTGAAAAACACGTTTGAAATTTCACGAACGAATTCTAGTAAACTGCCATGAAACACATTTTTTAATCGAGTAATGTTGTATTACTTTGAAATTGTTAACATATTTTTACATTTTACGATAACGAATTGAATTAGTGTTTACTAACAGATCGTTTGATGCGTAAAAAAATAGTCTCGGCACCATCTCCCATTTCTACACAGAATTTTCGTCCTTTACAAAAAATAGTTTCTCGAGGCTGATTGCTACAAACCACTTAAGAGAAACTACAATTTTATTTATAAAAAACTATTTTATTTTAATATACAGCCACTGTTTATAAATTCATCCGAGACATATTATAACTAACAAAGTATATTAACTAGCTTTAAAATGTTTAAAGCACAAAAATTTATTGAAACTTTACTTAAGTTCAACAAATAATAACAATTTGTTTTAAAACAACAAACAAAAAATTGTCCCCCTAAAATATTTTGTGAAGTATGTAACCCTGAATTCTAGGGTTTACAATACTAAAACAAAATGTCAAAATGTCAAAAATTGCATTCAATGTCTGCAATTCCCACTTCACATCGCAGTCACCTACCTACCTCCCCTTACAACAATAAAAAATATATCCCCTCTCCTTTTTTTCTGCCGACACACTCGAATTTTACCGCCACATCGAAGCGGACGGAATTGTCTGACGCCGTAAAAATATTACAGCGCTTCGCTCGTTCAGTTTTCGTCGATAAGGTGATGCGGGTGTTGGACCTACGGGTGAAAAAAAGGGGGGGGGGGTGTTCGAGAGCGGCGAGGGATGGTTGGGAGGGGAGGGATGGATATAGGGGCTGTTCTAGCCCAAAGACCTCGCTGGCGCATTCCAGCACAGTGTATAAACCGTAAAAAAAAAAAAAAAGAAAAAGAAAAAAAAAGAAAGGAAACAGACAAGGCAAAACTGTATTAAAAGTATTAGTTCTTTGAATGGTTTCCAACAATGATAATTTATTATAAATATATGCTGGATATGTGTCACTGCTAGCGAACGTTGCTGAATCACAGAAAACCAACGGTTACCAGTTATGTTTTATAACTAGAGACATGCAAAATTCGCGTTATCATTTGGTAGCAGACTAAACTTCACTTTCCTGTACATAACAGAGCATAATCTGCCTGCGATTCAATTGGCCACGAACTTTTGTGTGTTGTGATTTACGTGTGTTACGTATTTACAGAGATTGGCCTCTCTACCGTGTAAGCATTCTCCGCGGCAAGTCACGACAATATCGGCCAGCGGGAGACGTCGAACGAGCCTACAGTCACTTGGAGTCTAGTCAGCTGTCAGAAAACAACGCGAATTTTGCATGTCTCTAATTAGTTATAACACATGACAAAGTCACAGTGACATCGAAATGCCTCACGTTCATAAGAGGGGCTGATCTTTATCAACTTGGATTTTACGCTAACATGGTTGGGGTTTAGGGGTCAGATCTCTCGCCTCCAACCTAAGGGATCCTAGTTCGATTCCCAGCTGTATCGGTCCTCGGATTTTAGCATGTGGGAATCGTGCCGGACGCCGCCGCTGCTCGGCGGGTTTTCTCGGAGATATATCCCCCCCCCCCCGGGTCGCTTCACCTTACTCAGCTCATGTGTTAAAGCTCAGCCATACACTTTGACTGAATCTTAGGTGCTTTGTTAATGTTTAAAAGTGACAGGAAACAACACATTATCGGAAAGGAAAAAAAATTGGTTTCAAAAGTGTTCACTATATCCCAAATCATCTACACTTTGTGCCCACTTCAGCAGCTCGCGTAAGTAAATCACTATTTTTCTTTTTCAGCTGTTCTCTGTTACAAAACGACGTAAATATTAAAGTTGCAACAATTTCAGAAAACAGTTAAGTGTGCTAACTATATATATGTATATATATATATATATATATATATATATATATATATATATATATATATATATATATATACATATATACAGTTCGCGATAAAATAAGCACTTTTGAGTACCAACGAGTTTAGAAAAATTAACAAAGAAATATTTATTGTGACCCCTGAAATTAACTTTTGAGTGCAGTACAATCCGTACGCTTCGATTGTTATTACTAGTGGATTCTTTATTTTATGTTTGGCAGGAAACTATAAATTATGTTAAAGGAAATAAGTAACTAAGGCTTCAAAAGTGCTCATTGTATCCCGAACCGCCTATACGTCAACTGAAATACACGTTATCGACAGAAAAAAGGGGATAAATTCTAGGCGGTACGAATCGACCGTGTTTGGATCATGCTGTTATTTCGCATGCAGAATAAACGGTAATTGTGGCTGCCACAAAACGTTTTATCAATATAAACCTCAAAACACTTTTCGGCGATTACAACACGTTTGCAGTCACAGCAAAAATTTACCGAAAGCAGTAAAAATTGTTTGTGGCAGTGACGTCCATAGTGACAATATACTTTGTGGTGGACACAAATCATTTTTTTCCAGTGCGGATGTCACCCGGCGTCGTGAGGTCCCACGCTCGAAAGTGCCACTGAAACCTGCGTCGTGTAAGACCTCATCATCGGCTACCCCTTCACCCCTGTTCCACCTCCAGTAACTCTCTGGTCGTCTTGCAGCGACGGGCCGGGAGGGTGAGAGAGAGACCCTTCGGATGCGGCCGGACCCACGCAACTCCCGACGACAAGTTAAGTTAGAACCGGAGGGTAAAATGTGGGAGGCTGGGGTGGATCCACTTCCTCGGCAGTAAGTTGGGCAGCGTCTCGCTGTGGCGGGGACTAACCCCGAACCAAACCTCCCCCCTCCCCTAAGAGACCCGACAACTAACTGCCAACTTGCCGGCTTTCCGCCTTCGTCGTGGAACCTCGAGGGTAGAGGTCTTCCCTTGCAGGAACCCTTGTCGCGGGCGAACCGCTGTACCGCACCGCATCTGCTGCACCCCGGAGTGGTCGCCGACGAGGGGCGGGCGCATCTTTCGACGGCGACCCTGTTCCGTCGAGGTAGGGGGAGGGGATCGACGGCCTTGCCCTCTTCCACGCCGCCCGTCAGTTCCTGTCACCAGACACATTTATGCTGAAAATAATTTTGCACCAAATTCCTCCAATGCCTTACGTGCATATCAACCATTTTGCGAGTTAGTGAACCGGACGCGTGAAACGTGCTGTATCGAGGCACGGAAAGTATATTTTCTTGTGTTAACAATTAAAAATGTTTACAATGCGTTTCGAAAAAGAGGACACACTTCAAACTATGTCCCTATGATTTAAATAATGCCATCCGCTTCTTAGGAACATGATTCCCAAGCTCTTCAAAAGTGCTAAAAATACGTTTTCCACGTTGCTAAGCTGAGAAAATATCGATCGTAATCGTAAAACTCAGCCATAGAAACCTGCATTGGACTTTACCACAAACTTTCCACAAATAAAACAACAGGGTCATTGCTTGGAGTCCTACTGAAAAACTGTTTCTACGAAAACACTGCTCGCTAGGTTAGTCCTTCGCGCCTAGAGGCGATGAGGTGTTTGACGTACGTGTTATGTTCGACTTACAGCCTTCCCCGTTCCCGTGCCCCAAACGTAGAAAAGAGACCTAGCGTCCACTAACTGTTAAGGTCCTGGGTCACTATTTTCGCTATTTGTTTTTTTTTTCTAAGTTTTATTTTTCAAATCTTAAAAGCGAGCAGATATTAAAAAGCAGTTACATAGAAATGTTGGAATTGTTTGTACAATGTACCCTAATTCTTTGCAAAACAGAAGTTTTTATATTTTTACTAATTATTAACATTTAAGAAAATTTAAATAAGTCGATAACTAGCCAACATGATAGAAACTTGTCTAAAAA
>PNEQ01083106.1:0-49330 GCA_003012365.1 Medauroidea extradentata | reverse complement strand
TAATTTTATAACTGTATGAATTAGCCTTAGTTTTGTAGACGTTACTCGCAAGTTCTTTTTTAAAAAATAACCTTAGCCAGTTTTCACATAGTGATATTTCCAAGTTAAAATTTAGCATGCTTTTAGTTCATACATATCCCCCCCCCCCCCAAAAAAAAAAAAAACCAACTAACAAAATGGAACGAAATAATTCATAGTGAAAGTACAAGTGACGGGCTAGGTCTTTAAGTGTGTAAAAACCAACCCGAAAAATGTACTGTATTTCTAAAAAATACCTGAAATTTATAATTTTTTTACTAAATTTAGAATTTTTTTTTTAATTGATCATATATTGTACTGGTGTTTTATATACTTAAACCCTGGCCTGTGACATGTACTTTTACAGTGAACTATTTTGTTTCATTATGTTGATTGGTTTTCGGGAGATGCATGAAGTAAAAACATGCAAATTTTTACTTTAAAAAAGGGGGCGACGGTGGCTCCGCGCTAGAGCGCGAGCCTGCTACCAAGGCGATCCGGGTTCGATTCCCAGGGGGGTCAACCCGGATTGTCGCAAGTAGCAATCGTGCCTGGACGATGCCGTTGGTCGGTGGGTTTTCTCGGGGTACTCCCGTTTCCCCCACCCTTCATTCCAGGCGCCACTCCATCTTCACACCATGTCACCCCTCATCGGCTGTAAAAACGATGATGTTAGACAGCCGTAAAGCCCTCTTCACTCACTTGACTTTGAAATGTCACTATGCGAGAACTGGCTGAGCTTATTTTTTTTAAGAGGATTATTTACTCCCAAATAACGTCCACAAAACTGACACTATTTCATACATACAAACATAAAATTACGTTTTTCCCTCGGGAACGCCGTTCTACATTTTTAGCAATGTTAATTTTTAAATCTTAAACGAGAGCAGATATTAAAAATATATTCGGCAGTTTTGTTCGAAATATCCTTCTCCACTCAGGCTGAATTTTTCTAAAACAATAAATATAACGGATCTAGCTAATTATGTAACTAACGACATTTGGTTAGCTGACTTTTTAGTCTAAACCACATAATTTATTGTCTTGGAAAAGTTAGCTGTTACGGTATAAATTATTTTTAACAAAGCTGCCAAAATCATTTTTATATCTATTCTGGTTTAATATAAAAAAAATTACTGTCGCAAAAAAAGGCAGAAACAAGGGCGCATTGCCATACGGCTCCGAATCAGTTACACTATTGAATTATTTTATTTTTTCCCGTTTTGAAATTCCGAGAAGGAAAAAAAAATGCGATTATGGCGTTAATTCCATTTACGTTACGTTACATCTGAATATTTAACCAATGTTGAGGCCCTAATCGGTCCAGCAACTATTTTATATTCTTAGTTTGCTGGGCTGATTGTGGCCTAAATACAGGCCTACGTTAAAAGTTCAACTACGAAGCTCGTACTGTAACGCAAAGTAAATAGAATCCACGGTATAACAGAAATTTTCAAATTTTTCTTCCCTGAATTTCATATAATTACAACATAAACAAAAAATTTAAATTAAAAATATCCCCGCTGTAAATTGATGAGTTGAGTATCCTGCATATTCCAGATGATGCTGCAGCCATAAGGTAAATGTGGCAATGTTATTGTAATATCAATGACGTCACAGGGAACTACATTTAAAGTCTATAATACAAGTAGAAGCTGCTAACATCCCTTCAACAACTATAAAAGATCTGATGATCTTCAAACGACTGAAAGATCTTCATAAATTATAGCTAAGAACCATTTCGATCACCTCAGCTTTCAAACAAAAAAAACCGCATCTAAATCGATACATTCGTTTAGGAGCTATATGCCACAGATACACAGACAAACACTTAAAACTTATAACACCCCTCTTTTTGTGTCGGGGGTTGAAAAAACGGAATACAAAATAATCCAATATGGCGGCAGATGCGGAGAAAATAAGGGCGCAGGCCTACCTGCGCGTTAGACGCTCAGAAACGAAGGATTCATAAGGTCGACCTTGAAACGCACATCAAATGCCGCGTCGTCTCAACGAGTCAGGCGCTGAACTAGTGTGCAAGCTTCCCGCCGAACAGTTTTTACTATGCGACACTAAGTTGTGACCATATAACTTTATCGGTGGAACGTCTGCAGCTAAGTTCAGTGCAGGTCGCAATCTGAGTTTCACATACATCCGGTTAGTACATTTCGAAGTAAGGCAGTCAGAAAAGGCCATTTTCAGCCATGTTGGAGGGCTTAGAAACAATGGTTTTAATTAGCATAGTGTCTTAATAATGCAGTTCCGATCTTGTCTGAAGTTTGTTTTCTTTTCGTACGTTGGCACAATGGGCACACGTGGAATATTTTCGTAGAAAAAACCTGTTTACGAGCACACTGCAACGCATCTGTAGCGTGGGGTAGGAGGCCACCTAAAGGGTGTTCATGTGGCAAAAATGCATAATTTTATATTTGTAGGACATAGTGTTCGTGTTTTAGAAGTTACTTGTGACTACACGTTCCACTTGCGAAACTTTTATAGCTCTCATAGTCTTCCCATAGCAACATGTCGAAGTCAAAATTTGCAAGTTACGGGAAAATGCTAATAACAAAAACTGACTGACTTACTCGAACGACATAATTTACACTGAAATTAGATAGTGCGGGCCATGTGCTAAAAGATTTAAAACCACACACCTAAATCCCTTTGTATTTTTTTTTTTAAAAATGGCCATAAAAATTATTGTTATTTTTAGAATATTTTTAAAATGCAAAGTAATAGCATTGTGAGATTCAAAATCTTTGGCTGCTCGCTGTCACAACATTACCACATGATTGGGCAGGAATTAAGTTGCTTTTTCATAATTGGCTTAGTGCCGTCCAGGGTGGTGTTAACTGAATCAAGGACCAGACGAGAATGTGCACGAAGAAGTGACCGTATAATTCGATGACGTAATATGAAAGCTGAACGTGCATTGTTCATGAAATACGCAGTGTTGCCAAACAGAACACGGAAACCCTGCTAGGCGTAGGCATCCCGAATGCTAATCATAAAGTTGAAATATGCCAGGGGCGGGAGAATGGGTCAAGGGTCTACCGCAATTTTCATCACCATTATTTAATTTTTTACTAGCACCAGACATTTTTTTCCTTATTTTAGACACAAAATATGACTAATTTTGACTCATGAAATTTTTTTATCTCTCATAGTTTCCGCGTAATGGCTTGTTAAAGTCATATTTTGCATGTTTCCGTTTTAACGACCACACTAAAACCAACTGATATACCAAACTCAAAAAAATCACAGTCGATAAAGACATTGCAGGCTACAATGACATGCTCATAAAAATAAATAATAAAAATTATTTGAATTAAAAAAAATGCTGAAACTCAAAATTAAAATTTAAAAAATTCAACAATTTTTTTTTAAAAATACAAATATTTTTTTTCTTTAATTTTATGAGCATGTCATTGTAGCCTGCAATGTCTTTATTCACTGTGATTTTTTTTTTTAGTTTGGTATATCTGTTGTTTTTAGTGTGGTCGTTAAAACGGAAACATGCAAAATATGACTTTAACAAGCCATTACGCGAAAACTATGACAGATAAAAAAATTTCATAAGAGTCAAATTTAGTCACATTTTGTGTCTAAAATAAGAAAAAAAAATGTCTGGTGCAAATAAAAAATTAAATAATGTGATGAAAATTGCGGTAGAACGCGCCCTTAAGGAAAAATCTTTAGGCAATGATCCCCTACCATTAGAGACACGACTTTGCCGCGAAAACATTTCTGCCTGATTCACTGTAATTGGCAGCGTGACATTGTTCAGACACTTCCTTCATCTGACTACTTCAATCAGAAAAAGGTTGCTTTCCCAGAATTGTCTTACTGTACCGTCCAGGTTGTGTTAACTGAGCCAAGGACCAGTTGAGAATGTGTCCCGAAGAGGCGAATCAATCATTTTATGAAGTAATATTAAAGATTTACGTGTAGTGTACACGTATAAACATTTACAAAGATTCTGCGCCAAGATTTTCATAAATGAGCAGACACGCCCATTTCCGACATTTTCGGCAACTAGAAAATATGCTCGAAAGGCGTTGGACCAGTAAAAATTCATGTTTTATCTTTGTACCAAACACTGTTCAACTTTTACACAACATGCAATTTCCCTAAATAAAATAAAACACTTAGGCACCAATGATTTTGCATAATCACACGTCAAAGTCCCAAAATGGCCGTTGCGGTGTAGAGAAAATTAGAAAAAAAAAGTGATTAACTTATGAAATCAAAATTACACAAACAGAAACTCAATATATGAATGCGTTTTATGGCGTGTTTGATAAAAGTTAGTTTTGAAGAATTCAGTAACAGCCACAACTCAAAGCTAAACAAAAAGTTATTAATTGTCATCAATAAAAAAATTCAAAAAAATTATCCGTTTGTAATTGCAAAGGTGTCTTGAAGTATCTCAAAGCATTTAGTATCGAAATGAGTTATGTTGTTTCTGCAAGTTATAACTTTTTTTTATTTTCTCTAGACCGCAACGGACATTTCGTGAGTTGATGTGTGATTATGCAAAATCCACAGGGTCTAATATTTTTTTCTTTGGGGAAATTACAGGTTATCTGATGTGTAAAAGTTGAATAGTGTTTGGCACAAATAAAAAAAAAATGAATTTTTACAACGGTGGAACTTGCAACGGGTATACACACGCATGTGATGTTCTTTAAATGCTATTCCTAAGCAGATATCACTCATGAGCAATCATCAATTTTGAAATAATCTTGTAACGGCCTAAGCCCTGCACGCTGTTCTGTGGCCTGGACAGGCGGCCACCTTTAAGCCCGCCCGTTAATGCTAACGTAATTTTAAAAATATTTCTTTAGCGCAACGTAATTTTCACATAATAGAATCTCTGCACTGTTCTACCGCAAATATATCAAATTTGTACCTAACTTTTGGTAGCAATATACCTCAAAGTTTTTCATAAAAGTACCGCCAATTTGTTACGAAAAACAACCAAAATTAAGAAAAGAAATTTTTTTTTGCGAACAAGCTGTGCATTATTTTGTAAAACGACTACATAGAATTGTGAATTTTATGACTGCTCAGCCTTGAATTCTTTCAAAGCATTTAGTAAAAAAAAAAAAAAAAAACACTTAGCATGGTCTTCAACTTCAGTATCAACCTACCCACCGAGCGTTTTTAAAGACGTTGTGTCGTTGCAAAAAAAGTATTGCGAACTCGCCTAAAAGACAAACTTACCTAACTTCAACTAACTAAGTGGTATGCAAGCTTTTATCTCGCATCCCCTCGGAGGAGAAAACCAAGATCACAACGCATCCCTTCACTCCAGGTTTGTCCTTGGATGCCGAGTATATAACAACCCTGCCACTCCAAACAAGTTACCGATCTCTGGGAGTTACAGAGTTCACGCTACTCCGGGGGAAAAGGGACAAGAAGAATGGCGGAGGTGTGAGGAGTAAGAGGTTGTCTGAAATTTCAAACTTTTCCCACGTGGTACGACGCGCACTTCGCTTTTCTCTCGGAATCAATTTGTCTTCCCGAGATCAACGATCTTCAACTTCGCCCACGACGCGGCGGGCGACCGAGGAAGTTTCCGCTCGGGGGAGGTTCGGAGCCGCCATGAAATACACAGTGTTGCCAAATTGAACACGGAAACCCTGCCAGACAGCGGCGGAGCAAGGTCTTGTCATGGAGTGCACGTTACGTCAGGCGAGGCAAGAGCGGTTACAAAAAACCTTTAGGACGAGATCCCCTATTACTAGCGACCAGAAGTTTCCGCGAAAAGGTTCTTTCGTCGTCTTCTTTCAATGTCTTACGTGCACATCTGAGTTCTGCGTCATGGCAATTGGCAACTTCCATTTGAGCAGAGAAATATCTAATTTGACTGTGCCAATCAGAACACGGTTAATTGCGACACCAAACATCTGATATCTGTGTTTTACGGACAGAAGCCAAGAGACTGAGAGCAGGGTCGTTGACAGGATTTCCGGGCCCGTGTGCAAGTAAAGGCTGTGCTACAATTAAGTTGTCCCATGCTGTGTCCATTGGACATCGCGTGCCGATTGGCTAAAATGATCACGCGACATTGTCCCTAGTTTTCCTTACAGTCTCTTTGTCCCATGTCTCGTCTTGTCACAGGTATATGGCCTATATTTACAAATATGTACCTTCGTCCTATGTCCTTCGTCAAGCTGAAGAAGAAGAAGAAGAAGAAGAAGAAGAAGAATTTTCAAAACATTAAACGCCGCCAAAATTAGCTCGTAGACATAAACATTCGTATTCATAATGCAGAGAACGTGAAAGGTAACCAGGTAATTATTAAAAAAATAAAAATAATATTTGAATAAAATAACTCGAAAAAGTTTTCATGAACGTCACGATTTTTTCTAAAAAGCTTAAAAAAAAAAACCGCGAATCTTTTTTTTTATTAATCTATTTATTTATTGTCAGTCACCGAATCCACGCAATAGTTATGTAGCAAAATAAAAGAAGATTGAAAATACGAAAACTCTATTAGAATTAACTGCAACCTGGTGATGCTTTCCTGAATCTGCAGGATGAGATAGCTGTATTGTGGCATGACATTTCTGGTCTACAATAACACATTGTTCGCGCAAAACTGGCATATGTACGTCGACTTCAAAAACGTCCCAACATGCCATCTCCTGTATACTCCTGTCTCCATGTGTGTACGTAAGGCACCGAAACAGGTTGATGCAAAAATATTTTTACAACGTTTGGTTTCAATGCTTTACGTACACATCTGTAGCTCTGCTTCGTGGCCAGAGATTGGATGTGGGCTCGGCATGAGTTGCCATATTGAATTATTTTATGTTTCGCCCTTATGAAATTCTGAGAAGAATAATTTAAAACCATCAATTGTATTTACCTTGCGCTACAGTAAAATCATCGCAGTTAAACTTTTAACGTATATTTAAGCCGCAATCAGTCGAGCAAATTAAGAATACTAAAAAAAGTGCTAGACTGATCGCGGATTAAATATACGTTAAAATTTTAACTGTGATGATTTTATTGCAGCGCAAGGTAAAAAGAATTGATATTATAATAAAAAATTTCACATTTTTCTTCTCAGAATTTCCATAAGAGTGAAACGTAAAATAATTCAATATGGCGACTGATGGCGAACCTTAGCTTTCACTTGTCTTGGGGTTCAACAGACGTAAGATGTCACGATGACTTTAACCTGATTGGCTCAGTCAAGTGAGAGACGTGCCTGACCAAAGACACGCTGCCAATAACCATGAGGCACAGCTGCCGATGTGAACGTGAGACACTGAAACAAAATGTTGCTGAAATTAGTTTCGCGACAAAGTCGTGGCTCTACATATTACTAGAGGCACGATTATGTTAAGAAAGACAATTAAACAAGTCGGTGTAATTTTTTTTTTTCACAAAAAGCCAACGCGACTCTATGCATCTCTAGACACGGATATGTCGCGGTTTCACTGAGTAACCTACAGGAATATCTGTGTACCCTAGCTTCTCATTGGCTGCTCGCTGTCACAACGATACAACGTGATTGGGCAGGAATTTAGTTGCTTTTCATAATTGGCTTAGTGCCGTTCAGTAAAGTAAAGGACCAGTTGCATTGCCACCTTTAGTAGAAGGCCGCGGCCTTATATCTGGCAACACTGGCAGGAAAGGTCATTTTTAACACTTCTTTGTCTCGCCGAAGGCAGTGACTTCCCCTGATTCTCCGGCATGTAGAGCAGAATAACGAATCAGGTACAGCAATTGCCTTTGGAGAGCTAATAACCAAATGCTATGAAAAAACTTGAGACAATGTGCAGTTACACGATACACAATACTGTGGATACGTTTTTTAAAAATAATGTATAATTCGTCAGAAATAAATTGTTTGCTTCATGTTGGCTTATTTTCACGACAAAAAACGCGGTACTTTGGGTGATGAAATCTAAAAAACCGTTCAGTACGTTGCTACAAAAAAATTCAGTTACAAATTACGACATATCAGTGTCAAAACTGTGGAGCAAAATATTTGTATGGGTATTAAGTAGCATTTTAAAAAAAAAATTTTTTTCGGAAAAAAAAAACTGCTAAACTAAGGAACAAGCCCTCAGTGTACACGAAAAAACCAAACTTTTTTTTACTATGAACTATATTTGTACTCAAACCAACAGCAGACAGTTGAAAGGGACGATACGTGGGTAACGCAAACCTTATTTCGATTAGTACAAATTGTTTGAGTATGTAACAACTGATTTAAATTGCAGTAGCTGTAAGGCTGTAAAACTCATGGAAACAGATGCACAGCGTCGCTTCCGCCAGGTGAGCGCGCCGTAAACAAGTGTTGCCAACATTCAATAGTTGTTTCCCAACCAAATCTGGTGTTTTAAATGCCATTTTCGTTGGTAAAAGTATCAATTTATCTGGAGTTGACTGTAGGGAACCTGGGGGCCTCCCTAGATAGGTTGTGTTTGTGTGTGTGAGACAGGAGCAGTAAGGTTGCCGTTGGCTGACATATGTAATGTATTATCGCCTCTGCGTGCAAGCCACTCAGCTGGCGTGCAGTGCTTTACTAATATCCCTTTTCCTATGGGACTTTAGAGGTGTCCATGTGATTTTATTTACGGAAAACATAGCTCAAAGTCTAACGTTTGTTTCTTTAGTTTTGTTTTTAGAATCCGGTTGTTATTTTTCCACATACGGCAGTCTGGAAAAGTCATTTATGGCCATTTTGAGTGGTCCGAAAATTACGTTTCTAATAAACGCCCCGAATTTTTAAAACTAAAGCAACATAGTGAAGTGTATGTTCTTTTCGTAGATATACAAATATAATGCGCGTTAAATATCGTAACGTATTTGAAGCGCAGGTAGGGAGTCCCCTTAAATTCTACCTAACCATTTATTATTATTTTTTGTGTCACTTATCAAATTCGATGTTGATGAAAATATAGCATTACCATTGTTTTTTGACAGATAATTAAATAGTTGAAATAAATTTACTTTATTGATCTTATGCAATATTTTGCGTGATAAATACAACAAAGCATATTAATACATTTATTTGGAACATAATTTCTAAATGTTATTGATCAAGCTTCTGGTTGGAAAATTCAAGCAGCACTGTCGACAGCAATGCCACAACGATTTACCCGCCAGCGCACAGTTTTCTCTATTTCCCTTTCTTTATTATTCTCCCCCATCCTGTTCCAAACCTTCCACAAACAATCTCGCTCTCTCTCTCTCTCTCTCTCTCTCTCTCTCTCTCTCTGGTGAAGCCAGAAAGCTGTCTCGTCCCGGGGTCATCCCGTCAGGCGCAGCTAAACGACCGTTGTTGGTGGAAACGGAACACATTCCTGTTTTTAAAGGGAGGGAAACAAACACCGCATTTTCACGAGCAGCAATCTTCGCCGGATGGACTTCGCAACTGGCCCGCGTTTAAACGAGCCTTTGAGAAAACAACCTTTGAAAAACAAAAATCCCTGCTCGTGACAGCGTGCATTTTAACATAAGTCCGCTTACGTAGCCAATCCGTCGGTGAATGGAACACTCAGTAGGAAATAAAACACACAATGATTTAAATTAGTAACAAATATATTAGGTTTTTTTTAGAACAGGTGATAAACGAACATAAACATCGTAGTACGGTTCAGTGGTGCAAATATTATGAAACTCAGACTTGGTAAGATAAGATGGCTGCATGTCTCGTCGGCAGAAACACTGTGTCAGGAAATGGGAGAGAAATAGGCCAGGCCCCTGTGTTAAGAGTCCTACAGCTGGAGCTATATGCCGTGTCTGAGGCACGGAAACAATCAACCGATAAGGTCTAGACTGACTAGTGCGTCAACAACTGTGTCGCCTTTATGCGCGGAGCGTGAAATCGTCACGCAGTGTTTCAATCGTTGGCTTTTTCCTAAAAGACTTTAAGGGGAGTGTTAGACAATTTTATAGTATTTTCAGTTTTTGAGCCATAACATTTATTCAAACTGTAGACTATCATCAAAATGTTCTCGTCGACACAGCGTACGATATATTCTTAGAAAACTGCATGACAAATTAATACAAGATTCCATTATTATTCATGTAAAGTAGTTTACCAAGAATATATCCTATACTTTGGCGAAGAGAACATTTTGATAATACAATTTGAATTAATGTTATGGCTCAAAATCTGAAAACACAATAAAATTTGTCTAACACTCCCCCTTGAGCGGCGGCCCTATTACTTTCTTTATGAAAAAAGTAAAATAAAGTCCAACGCGTGCTTCTCTGTTTTCGTTTTACGCTTTAGGTTGGTATTTTTTTACCTGACAGCAGTCTGAAAAAGCAGTTTCTATACATTTTTAGGTGCTCCGAAGCCATGTTTCTAAGCAAGATATCTACAAAACAAAAATAGAGACGCATAGTTTGAAATGCTTTCTATTCGTGGATAAAGATGTCAACGCACGTTCAGCTGAAGGCTACCTCTTATTAAAAGTTTCTCTTAAGGGTGTTCAAGTGCGATGAAACCATAATGTTATATTTATATGAAATAGTGTTCGTATTGTAGACGATACTTGTGAGTACAGTTTCCTCTTACGAAACAATTTTAACTTGCGTAGTTTTCTCACAACGGTGTTCTTAATCAAAATTTGCACGTTCTGCTGCCATGCAAACAGTGAAAACCAATTGACTTACGTAAGTGAAATAATTCACAGTGTATTAACATGCCACGGGCTAAGTACCTAGTAAAACATTTTTAAAAAATCCCGTAAACTATTTTCGTATTTAAAACAATTGCTGAATTTTCAAATTTTTTTTTTGGACTTTTGCGATTTTTTAAAAAGTTCAAAACATTACGTTATCATCGTTTAAATAATTAATTGCATGGTTCATGGGATGTGATATCACCGTGAATTGTTTTATTCAAGTAGGTCGGTTGGTTTTCACTATTTTCATGGCAGCAGAAAAAGCATATTTTGACTTTGTCGCACCGTTATGAGAAAACTATGAAAGCAAAAATTATTTTGTAAGAGGGAACTGTACTCACTAGTATCGTCAACAAAACTGACACTATTTCATAAACATAAAATTATGTTTTTATCGCACTTGAACACCCTTAACACGCCGCACCAAAGCTCGTGCGGCCGTTGTATAGGGCTCTGTAAGAACCTGTCACATAATTAGCTTGGAACGCTTTCGGGCAGCCATGAAAACAGAAATCAGATAGCCAGCAGAGGAAACCAAACCTTGGTCTAAAATGATCTCGCTCAGACAACGTGCACGGGAATATGGACAACGCGTATGTCCCATTAATCCCATTAGCCACGTTTATTAAAAAATAGTGGAAGCCATTTCAAAGCGGAAATGTGCACGCCGTGCAATTTTTTTGTACTTTAACAAAAAAAAAAAATATTTTCGAAAAAAATTTAACGCTGCATATAACTTACCGAAAAAAAAAAAACAGGAACTTAAACGAAAATGTGCAAAGGAATAAAAAATTACAGTATTTTTTTAACAATTTGCCTAAATAGTATAGGCCTAATGCACAGGATATCCTGAAATTAATGGACCTTTTTTTTTTTTAGGTGAACCGATGGATCGGCAGAGGCGCAACTAGTGTGATTGGTAGGGACCTTGGTAATTCGGGAAAAGCATTTTGCCCCAGTTTGTTTCAGTGCCTTACGTGCCCACCTGCACTTTTGCTTCATGGTTATTGGCAGCGTGTCTATGTGAAGAACCGTATATCATTTGTCTGAGCATATTGACGACTTGAAGTACACGTCCCCTGACGTCACCGCAGGGGAACAGTACTGTGGGGAAACAAAGCTTGTTTACAAACATGCTGATTTGTTAGTTGGTAATTTCAGAAAGCAAAAATGTCGCGCATTCATAGATTTGCACGCAAGGGTAAAACATATTAGGTTCAATTTCATGGTTAAGATACGCAAATACATCAGATTAATGTTTACCTGAAAAAACGGCAAATTTCAAATAAATAATCAATTTTCTTGACGTACATCTCATCCGGGACATGTGAAGGCAAACAGGTAAATGAAGGTTATGTTCGGCTGCGGTATCCATGGAGATAGAAATTGTATGCCACACCTGACTGAAGCTCCGCCTCTTTTCAAGTCGTACATTACAATAAAGTCTCTGCGACACCTCCCGGCTGTGATTTGCCGGTAGAATGCCGAGGCTCGAGAGAGAGTTAAAATATCCAATCACTGACCACGACGCAGAACTGCAGATGTGCACGTGCGACGCTTGAAGGATTTTTTTTTTTGCGTGTACCACGCATTTTGTGCAAACAATGTCTCTTTATCTCATAACGGGGCTAAATTAGAAATGTTTTGAAGGTACATTAATTTTCGGACGTCTGTATAATAGCCGAGCTATGTCCTCTGCCTTGTCGGGGCGAAAACATAGTAGAAAATACGTTGGGCAAATCAAAGGGAAAACTTAAATAAATCGAGATGGCGGAAAAAAAGTCTCTCTAGCGCTATATATTCGTAAAAAAACCAAGATGTGGTTTTAAAAATTCACTAGCTAGAGTAAGGTTGGTTATATCATTCACGTGACCACGTCATACCAATCGTAAGGATCTAGATGAACGCCGGCAACGCTGTGCAGGGTTTTAAGATGGCGGGAATAAAAAAAATAAAACAACCGACACGTTTTATAAGTCTTTAATATTTCATTAAATGCAACGTACGTGGCGAATCGTTTACATGTTATTTTTTTTATATTACAATGCAGTCTCGTTTCGCGAATGTATCATCGAATATTTTGAACACGATGCATTCACTGGTATTGGACACACTCAATTTCGAGGCAGATGTCTGTCAAAGAAAACTACAGACAAGTAAACATAAATAAGCAGAGTATGCTTTAGTAAACATGAACATACATAACTAGAGGTGATGGTTTATCGCGGGAAAACTTGACTGTTTGCTGGGTTTCAACGCACGTTCAGCTTACCACAAGATTACTGGCTTTACCTTGTACGTGGAGCTGTTGCCCTATTTGACTGAACCAATAATTTATGCCCAACATTTCTCTGCAGACAGCTACGTTGTGTCAGACGCATATGGCCCAATTACATACGTCACAAGAAACTACAGTGTTTTCAAAGGTATGTTGGCACAAAAATTCTCGCGATATACCATCAACTCTACACATAACATAAAACTCCATAATATTATTGAATGTTTCTTACAATGGGACTAGTGTGAACATACGTCATTGCGATATTATGTCGTCCTAGGAATGGGCACACGAAAATTGTAGTTAGCTGAAACTTGTTATTCATTAAACCTACTTTGAGTTGTGCGCGTTAAGGCCATGCTCTTTTGTTATTTACTTTTATTTTAGTGATATTAATATTTTACGCCTAAACGTGAGCAGATATAAAAACCCTCTCTGGCAGTTTTGTTTAAAATCGTCTTCTCAATGTCGGCTGATTTTTTCACGGCAGTAAAAACTATGGTTGTAGCTAATTATAGCTATAATTAACGAAATTCTGGTAAATTGACTTTTTAAATGAAACCGCATAGTTTCTTGTTTTGAAAAAAAAAAAAAGATATCAAGAAAAAATTCGATTTTAAACAAAACTGCCAAACATATATCTGATATCTTCTCTCTTTTAAGAATATAAAAAAATAATTATCGCAAAAACAGTGGGGAAAAAAAGCATAGCATTAAGTGACTGCGTTACCTCTTTTGTTAACATTTGTTATATTCATATAACATATGAAGTTTATGCCGAATTACCGGCAATGTTTCAGAAGTAAAAAAAAAAAAAATAGAATTTTACGATTATGTGCATATTATTTAATTAAATTGGTACTAGGAATGATTCAAACTTATTTACACAGTGAGAGGTAATTATTATCACAAATTTTTAAATTCGTTAATTATTCCTCGACTACGCATTGATATTTCGAATACCTACAATGAACGTAATGAAAGGTAAAAGAATTAGCTATGTCCCTTTTGAAATATTCTCAAGTAAATCTTGGTTTCCACGGTGGCCGAGTGGTCACACCATTCGCCTCCCACCAAGGCGATCCGGGTTCGATTCCCAGCTGAGTCGGTCCCCGGATTTTCGCATGTGGGAATCGTGCCGGACGATGTCGTTGGTCAACGGGTTTTCTCGGGGATCTCCCGTTTCCCCGCCCGTTCATTCCGTACTCACCTCATGTCACCCCTCACCCGCGATGAAGACCCCGATGTTAAGCGCTGACCAAAATATCTCACTCATTCAATTAAATCTCGCCACATTTTGAATCAAGAACAATTTAAGAAAAATTCAGCATAATAAATATAATCGACGGTGCTACAAGGGCGACCTTGAAGCGCGCATCAAACGCCGTTTCGCCGTAACAAGCCAAGCACTGCATTAGCTTGCAAGGTTCCATTTTTACTATTGGACTTTAAGCGGTGACCAAAGTATGTAGCACAGTTTCGTTCGTGTTCCCGAGTTTCGCAAGCATATGATTAGCTCATTGTGAATTACGGCAGTCTCAAAAGTCCGTTTTTAGTTAAGTTGCAGGGCGTAGAAACAGTGTTTTTAAGAGGAGTCCTCGACTGGCGCATGGACGGCGTTGCAGCGCGTCTCACGTATTCTTTTTCATGTGAAACCGTTTAAATTATTCATATTGCGTTTATCTACTAAAAAGACACACGCTGGAAATTATGCTTCTATATTTTTAAAAATTCAGAGAGCTTGTTTAAAACATGATTTTCGGGCCTCTCGAAATAGAACGGCCTGCTGTATCTCCGAAAATACCATATGAATTCGTAAAGTGTAGTGTAAAGCGAGAGGCATTCGTTGGCCTTCACTTCATACTATCCAAAAATAAAATTTCAGGGTCACCACCTAAAGTCCCATAGGAAAAAAAGACTACAAGGAAAACCTTCCACGCCAGTTTGGGCCGCCGTGAATAGAGGCGATATGCTTGCCGTCGAGTGTGGTACGCTGGCTCTTATCGCACCGCTGTTCCCACACGCCAAAAAGGGAAACACGTAGAATTGTAAATAATAATAATAATAAAATAAAAAGCGCGTGGTAGGAGGTGCTTTGAAGGTCACGCCCGGTAGTTGTTATACGGTGATTTTGAAAACATTAAATATTTTTATGGCAACAAATTTTTCATATCGAAGAATTCCTACAATATTTTGTCACTAGTATATAGGACATTCGGAATAAGGTCAGCATTTAAGATTTAACCTTAGAAAAAAAATCACTAGCCGTTACTGCATACTTGTCAACATTAACAATAGTTACATTATTGTTTGTATGGTTGGTAGCGAATCATTGCATGTAGTTCAGTGTATTTTCTTATTTGAATACAGCGCTAGTGAAGGAACATCAAATGCAATCGACCTCTCTGTATACCAAATACTTTAAAATATTTACTTATGGTCTTGTTAACATACCTACTGACTGTGTAGTTCGACTCGATTGGCGCCACCACAAAGTGATGCAACCGCCGCTGAATTCAATACTGTCGTTGACACACTGCCGCTAACGCTTGCGCCACAGACGTAGTTAAAAATTCCACCGACAGGTGGCACCAGAGTCAGGTTTTCGCCGCATCGCTCGCTGTGTTTGTCCGGTGTGTAATAAATATGGATTTCTGATCAACACATTCAAAAGTATTAAAAGTAACTGTTTATAAATATAATTGCTAAAAGTCATTAGTAATCGGTAATCTGTTAAGTTTTACGATCGCCAGCCTGAGCATATGGAATTAGAAATAGCGTTTTTTTTTTCCTGTTCCGCACATTGTTTTTGTAATTGCGTCGTCGTCATTTTTGGCAGTATGCTGAACGGAACTCGAATTCTTGAATTGCGCGTGTGTTTATAATGGCGGTTTTGAATAACAAATAAATATACTACGCATGCATTTACGAGATAAGTAACAGCAATAGTGTGTGTCGTAACCAATTAAGAGTCGGTGCAGGGAAAACAGTGATATAAAACGTTAACCTGCAGGTATTTATATAGGCTATTCATTTTAAACTGAGCACTCACGAAAACTTATAATAAATAATAAATTTATATTTTGAACCTATATATCTTAAGTTTTAGAGAGTGGTTAAATATATACATTGGTTTTTACTTACATGGAAGTTATCAAATTGAAAATAGTAGAAATGGCTGCAAAGCGGATAAGAGAAAAATCGAAGCAGTGCTCACTTTATTGTGAATAGCCTATAACTAAGATTACTATTGAGTATAGCATATATACAGCGCCCTTTCATTTAATGAGTACATATTGTAGCTAAAATTTATCGGAGCAGTGTAACGTAAATGTAAACATTGTACAAGACTATGTAAATAAAAGCACGTGGCAATGTTGATGTTTACATGCAGCGGAATGATAAAAACTGGCGGAAAATAAAATAAATCAGGGCTTTTTTTAGTGCTCACTTTATCCCGAATCACATATATTATGATTAGTATATATATTTTTTGTAGCAATAAACATCTTGGTTTATCAGAGTATTCCAAATTTTCTTATGGAAATACAGAAAAAATTCAAGCAAAATATTTATTTTTCGAACGAACGTCGCATTATTTTGGAAAACCAGTGTGCATCGTATAATTAAAAAAAATACATATATTGAGTTTTTTGCACCAATGAACAATAATAACACTTTCGTTGTCACAACTAAATTTTGATTAATATGGTACTCTGCTAAGTACCTTAGTTTCAAAGGTATTTAGTTAGCGGTAAAGAAACTTAACCTTATAGCAAAGCAAATGTAGAAAACTTATGTGGAGGATAACAATATTTGTAACATAAAGCTTGTGTTAAAAATACTACAACTTTTTTTCCGCACAAAACATTTTAATTACAATAGTTTAACAACACAATATTTGTTAGAGTTACAGTAACTTTTCAACAAAAATTTTCTTTGCGGCACAGTAACATAGCAGTGGTTCATATTTAATCAAAGATTATTCTGCGGCAACGAAAGTGTTTTTACAGTATGTTAAAAAACTATAGCTAGGCTACATTTAAAAATTAATCCAGTCTACCGACAGTGATTCGTGTCTTCCCGTCTACTTATCAGCATAATACTCTTTTCATTCACCACCTGGCTCATTTCAAACAGCCAGTCCTACTCTCGCTCAGTCTATAGCAAAGATAAACCTTAATCGCTCTGCATGTCTGCGGGGACTTTATAAAGCTCTCAGATAAAGAGAGAGTTAAAAAACACCGCCCAACCGTTATCTCAGCACCGCCACAGGAGAAATCCCTTAATTTCATGAGCACCGACCCAACGACGGGGCGGTTGACTAATATTAGCACACCGGACGAGGTCTCAAGGGTCGTTAATCTCAGGCGCGGAAAATAATATACTTCATTAAAAAAGAATCGAAACCCGATCGGTGGCACGGGAACAAAAAAAAATAGGAGAGGGGAGGTTATTAATGAATTCAGCAGCAGTCCGGTAAAAAAAAAAAGTTGCGCCCAGGCCATTTATCTCTTTGTGTCGTGTGTGAAACACTCGAGGCGATAGCGAGCCACTCTAGCGGACAGATTGATGACTATCCCAGTGGCGTGTGGGGAATTTACTTAGGGGAGGGGAGGTATTCACGAGGGAGATGAATGGAGAGTCATTGGACAGAGAAGTCCACCAACAGCATCTCTGAAGTCGTATGTAAACAAACCATAGTTCAGCCAAGACAAGTCATTGAGCCACACATTTTTGACCTATCCGTTACTGGCCTTGGAAAAGGTAAGCTTCAATGAGTATGGAAAGCTAAAATGTCGAGCAAACGACAGGAATACATTCTAAATCGACGATAAAATCTGAACTAATCATCATAATGGACGACTTGAAAAGAGGCGGAGCTTCAGTCAGGTGTGGGATACAATTCCTATCTCCATGGATACCGCAGCCGAACATAACCTTCATTTAGCTGTTTGGTTTCACATGTCCCGGATGAGATGTACGTCAAGAAAATCGATTATTTGTTTGGAATTTACAGTTTTTTTTTCTCAGGTAAACATTAATCTTATGTATTTACGTATCTTAACCATGAAATTGAAACTAATATTTTTTACCCTTGCGTGCAAACCAATGAATGCGCAACATTTGTGCTTTCTGTAATTACCAACTAACAAATCAGTATGTTTGTAAACAAGCTTTGTTTCCCACAGTATTTACCCTGCGGTGACGTCAGGGGGCGTGTACTTCAAGTCGTCCATTCAATGAGAGTTTTTTGTCGAGTAGATATATTATTAGCAGATGTCTATTTATACAGCACTAGGCGGTTGTTTGTTTTGTTATAAAGAAATAATTTGAAAATTATTTTTAGAAAAATAAGGGCTTAAATCACAAAATCCATAAAAATGTAAACATTTGAATTTTTATAATATTTAATGGGATAATATTCAGGTCTCTAGGCCTATAATAACCAAATTTTAAAAAATTATCGTGATTTGATCTAAAAATAATTTTACTAACAGAAAAATATTTCGCGCAGAGGTTTATGTATGCTAAAATTATTATCAGACGACGAGCGGGCAAAACAAGTGACAGTTGAAAAAAATTACATTTCAAAAATAAAAATTCAAAACACAAAATAAAAAATCGAAAAAAAAAAAAAAATACAATAAACAACATAGCGGATGTGGCGTCATCAGACGTGGCATAAATGACGTAATTCAAGATGGCAGCTGCTCCTCAGCTCCTCACGTAAGACCCCATGCACCAGCTCTGTCTATTTCGTACTACTTACATTCTATGTGAATATGATACAGTTAATAAGAATATTCGTTTTATCCCAGTAAAATGCATACCAGAGGTTGTTATCTGTGTATAACTATGTAATTTCCGACATACCCGTGAGCTTGGTTGAACACAGAGTTTTCCTAAATTGTTTTACAAACCAAATACCTGCACAAATAAACAAACTAATATTAGAACAACAATATCTTTGCACTTTTAGAAAGCTTTGTAAAACTATTAAGAAACTTTTCGAAAATTAAAAAATAAAAAATGTTCTCAATAAACTTGCACGATAACCACTACACTACTAAGGATAGTTGATGGAGCAATAGTTGTCAGGCCTATGTCTAAGCATTACATTAAACTTATGTATACACGGCAAGTAGAAAGTTCTGCGCACATCGTACGATAATTTTACGTTGCAAGTTCATTAAATTGCAGTCGCGTATGCGTATTTTACAGATCAGCGCAATAATTTCACATTTTATAAAAGGGAAAATAAATAAAGTTTCCACACAATTTAGTGAACACTGCCTTACACTTGTCGTGCCGTTTACAAATTAGTTTATTTACAGTGTCCCGGCAAAAACAGAGGTGCTATATTAGGCGTATATGTCGAACAAGAGTTTAGGTAAACAATTCTGTCGTTTGATACGAAGACATTGGCATATGACCAAAAGACTTATGGGCGCGGTCTACCGCAATTTTCATCACCATTTTTATTTTTTATTTGTAACATATTTTTTTTTTATTTTAGACACAAAATTAAATTAAATATGGCTCTCATGAAATTTTTTTATCTCTCACGGTTTTCGCGTAATGGCTTAACGTCATATTTTGCATGTTTCCGTTTTAAGAACTACTTTAAAACCAACTGATATACCAAACTCAAAATAATCACAGTGGATAAAGACATTGCAGCCTGCAATGTCTTTATCCATTGCGATTTTTTTTTTAGTTTGGTATATCAGTTGGTTTTAGTGTAGTCCTCAAAACGGAAACACGAAAAATATGACTTTAACATGCCATTACGCGAAAACTATGAGAGATAAAAAAATTTCATAAGAGCCAAATTTAGTCACATTTTGTGTATAAAATAAGAAAAAAATATCTGGTACAAATAAAAAATAAAAAAAAAATGGTGATGAAAATTACGGTAGACCGCGCCCTTAAAATATAACGTTTGGTATGATGATTCGGTGCGTGAAGGCTTTTGGGAAAGCACACCTCTAGTAGTGATCTACAAACTGATAAAAAAAAATTCATCTTAATTATTTCTGACATTCACTGTTTTTTTTTTTTTTCCATTTCCTTGGCTGAATAGATCAAGCATATATGACAGTGGAATATTGAGAAAATTTGGGCACGCGGTGGCCGAGTGGTCAGACTACTCGCCTCTCCCCAGGCGATCCGGGTTCTATCACAGGATATTCGCATGTGGGAATCGTGTCGATGTCGCCGGCCGGCGGGTATTCTCGGGGATCTCCCGTTTCCACACGTCTCATTCCAGCGCTTTTCCATCGTACGACCTCGTTCCATTACTACGTTTAGAGTAACAACTCAATCCGGATAGAACGTCGAGTGGACTGAAGAATCTTGATTCAAATTTTACGTTGAACATCTTCCTACCGGACTGAAGTATGAGTGGAGTGAGTAATCCTGTCCAGTCGGTGAGGTGGATTGGAGTGAAGAATACAGATTGAAACGTTTACTTTAAGAACATATCGGACTGAACTAAATAAACCACGGCCGTAAAAGAACAAGTCTGGACACGCCTGGAAACTTGAACTCCTTGTTGTTTGGCTGCAGTTCACAAACTTACCGAGAGAGTTGTGCGTCTTTGGCGCTGCAATCAGGGCGGTCGGGCTCAAACTCCACCCACTTCCCTCCCACTTTTTTCCAGTGTTAACATTATAAAGATAAACAATTTACCAAAAACGTATTTATTATCAAATTATGAAATACTTCCTTCGCTCACAATCCTAAAGCATGGCTCCAGTGATCTTTATTTACTTTATAATGTAAACAGTGAAAAAAAAGTGGGCAAAGTTTGAGCCCGACCGCCCTGATTGCAGCGCCAAAGACGTACAACATCCTCGGTAACTTGACGAACTACAGCCAAACAACAAGGAGGTCTAGGAAAATACATTGGTAGATAGGCGAGTGTCCAGTCCTGTTCTTCTACGACCGTACCCTGGACTGGAAACGTAATAATGTGATCCACCGACGACAATACGATGCAGAAAACCGCAACCGGCTAGAAATCACAGCTTCAAGGCTGTGCCACTTCTTTTCTTGAAATTATTTATTTTAGTGTAAAAAATTAAGGGTGTGACGAACTACCAGCAAATGTCTCTTTAAAGAAAATTCAAATTTTCACGATTAGGTGCGTATTATTGGACTAAATTTGTGGTAGGAATTATTTCATTTAGTCTTTATTACACGGTGAGACAATTATTTTCTAAAAATTTTAATTCGCTTAGTTACTTCATAACTGAGATTTAATATTTTGAATACAGTGTGCATTATGAAAGATAAGGTAATTGGCTTAAGTTCCTATTGAAGTCTTTTCAAATAAAACTTGCCAACATTTTGCATCAGGAAGAAATTACGGCTGGCTAGCGTCCGGATTTATTCCTGGTCGTATCTGGCAAAGGGATAACCCCTCTTCTGCCTTCGTTTGTTCCTTTTCAGACAGAACAGTGTTCCAGCATCTTTTAACTCGGGCGCATTCCGATACCTCCCCACGTCCTGGCCAAATGAGGTAGCATTCCAGTACGCCAAACCGTGAATGCTTGGAATGTAATAAAAATTCCTAGAAACGCTCGCGTTTCATAAACGCCGTGAAGCGAATGCAACGAACCATCACATTGATAAAATCTGTGAGCTGCAGAATTTCACAATCCGTTTAATGCACGTGAATGATTTTGTGACAACAATCAATAAAAAAATATATTAATAATAATAAAAATAATAATTGAACAAGTTCACATTCAGGTTTCCCATGTATTTCTCATTAGAACTTGCTTTATTTACAATCATAGACATTTAAAGCACGGCTATTTTCGTCAACACGCAGCAATCATTTGTAAACTAATGGCTGTAAGCAATTTAACAACAAAACTTAATAGAAAATTACGTAGGAAAGAACGCTTTCTAGCCAGCGCGAATTTTAAGCGAGGTATGGGTCCTCGAAAAGCATTATTTTGGAAAATCACCGAATATGGCATAGGTTTAAATTTAAACAGACAGTAGCTACAATGTCGAGTGTTGTTGAGATCATCAAAAAGTAAGAAAATCACACTTCAAACGACTCTCTTTATAAAAATAATAGAGGAAACGGGACCCTGTAACTGCATGCATTTGTTTTGCCGTCAGGTTTTGTGATTATTTAATACTGTCATATTGAACGTGTAAATCTTAAGCATGACAAATGTTGTAATCTAGTTACGGATGCCTACAACGCACAATTTGAAAGAAAAATGATATTTCTGTGAAATAATACAATCAAAAAGTACTACTTCCGCAAAATTGGTGTGTACACCACGTTTTCCACAAGCCTCACATTATTAAGCGATGATCCATCTTTTCTACTGCTTTTACGACAGTTATTTTTTAAAAATCCTAAACGATACCATATATATAAAAACTGCTGTACAGTTTTCTTCAAAACAATCTAATTTATGTTAGCTAATTTTTTAAAGACAAAATACACAATCGTTTCAGCTATCCCACGCCATTACGGAAATTCTCATTAACTAATTGTTAACGAAATCTATATATTTTTGCCTAGAAAAAAATTTATCACATCGTAAAAAGAATTCTTAACAAATATGTGCAACAGTATTTTGATATCTGCTGTCGTTTAGGAATAAAAAATAATTTTCGTGGAAACAGCAGAAATGATGTAGCACGGCCGTAAGCAAAGAAACTCTTGACAGTATACACGCAGTGGAAGAATATTTTTTTCTTGATTAGTAAAATATAATTTCAAAGCCAACTTTCAGAGTAGCGTTGCTCACACTATATTCACCAAACCGAAATTTTTGCAAACAATTTCCGAGTTCTGTTTCATGAGCTATACCCACATAAAAATTACTTTCTGACCTGGGTCACAGTGAATAAATTCATGAATCGATGTTTAAAAACTTTATTCTACATAAAATACCTATTTTTTTTAACGATATAAACGTCTCCCTTTGTAATAAAGTGAAATACAAGCTGCTATCTTGGCGGTAGTCAAGAAGCAGTAACCGCCGCAACACGAGTAGCCTACTTAAAGGCTGTTCAAATGCGATAAAATAATAATTATATATTTTTATGAGATGTTGTTAGTTTTGTACACGATACTTGTAAGTACAGTTTCCTCTTACAAAACAATTTTAAATCTCGCAGTTCTCTCATCACGGGGTGACAATGTCAAAATTTTACTTGTTACGCTGCCATTCAAACAGTGAAAATCAACTGACCTACTTAAACAAAATAATTCACTGTGAACTTACATCCCATGAGCTATACAATAAAACATTAAGAAAACCATAACGTAATTTTAAAAAATCGCGAAAGTACAGAAAAAAAGTTGTATATTCAGAAAAATTAAAAAGTACAAAAACACTTCATTTTTTTTTTCAAATGTTTTATTACGTAGCCCATAATATTTTATTTTATTGTGAATTATTTCACGTACGTACGTCAATTGACGACTTGAGGTACACGCCCTCTGACGTCACACCACAGGGGGAGAGTACTGTGGGGAAACAAAGTTTGTTTACAAACATGCTCATTTGTTAGTTGGTGATGGCGGAAACCAAAAATTTTGTGCACTCATAGACTAGCATGTGTACAAATATTAGTTTCATTTCGTGGTTAAGATACGCAAATACATAAGATCAATGTTTACTTCATTGAAAAAGCGGCAAATTTCAAACAAATAATCAATTTTCTTTACTTATATCTCATCCCGGGCATGTGAAGCCAATGTCTGTATGAAGGTTATGTTCGGCTGCGGTATCCATGGAGATAGGAATTATATCCCACACCAGACTGAAGCTCCGCCTCTTTTCAAGTCGTCCATTGCATTTCACTATTTGCTTGGCAGAACAACTGTGACGCACCGTTATGAGAAAACTACGCCAGCTAAAATCGTTCCGTAAGAGGAAACTGCACTCATAAGTATCGTCTACAAAACGAAGACTATTTCATAAAAACATAAAATTATGACTTTATAGCACTTGAACACCCTTAAATAACGTTACGAGCCATATACAGCGGGCGAATGAACATTGTTGCAAAGCGTTAGGGAAACGGTTTTTTATTAAGAAATACTACTAAAGTATGTTTGATATCTTTATCTACGAAATAAAAACACATTTACAACTATGCTTCACTATTTTTGTTTTCTAGATACAATGCTTAGAAATGTGGTTAAGGTGCATTCCAAATTAGCAAAAATAAAGATATTTTCAGACTACTGTCATCTAAAAAATACCATACGGAATCGTAAAGAAAGAGGCAGAGAGAAGTATGCGTTGGACTTCGCTATTCATTTTATGTAAATAAAAAATTATGGTCTCCGCTTAAGGGTGAAGTGGGGAAAACCCGTAATTTCATATTTGTATAAAATAGGGCAAGTTTTGTACACATTACTTGAGAGTATATTTTCCTCTTATGAAAAAAAAAAAAAAAATAGCTCAGCCAGTTTTTTCCATTACGGCATTTCGAAGTCAAAATTTGCAAATTTTTACTTTATACAAAACTTGAAAACCAGTAAACGTAGTGTATTAAAAAAAAAACACGAAATCTATACATGCCACGGTCTACGGATTGAAGTTTATAAAAATCAATTATAAAAAATTTATGTATTAAAAAAATCAGCTGAAAGTAACAAAAAATAGCAAATATATATTTTTTTAATTTAAATAAATTTGTAACGGATTTTTACATACTTCAAGCAGCAGCTTGGGACGTTCAGTTACTGTGTGAATTATTTCATTTCATAATGTTTATTGGTTTTTATGCTTCGTATGAAGTAAAAATATGAAAATATTTACTTCGACATGGCTTTATGGGAAAACTTGCAATGCTAAAATTATTTTAAAAGAGGAAATTGTACTCTCAAGTATCGTCTATAAAACTAACACTATTTCATACAAATACAAAATTGAAATTATGTTCCCCACTTGAACACCCTTAAGTTTCCAACGTCTTTTATAGTTTTATATTAGTACCAAATATTTTTTTCTTATTTTAGACTTAAATTGTGATTAAATCTTCCTCTCATAAAATTGTTGTATTCCTCATAGTTTTCGCGTAACGAGTCGTAAACGTCAAAATATGCACTTTACGGTTTTATGTACGCCACTAAAACCAATTGGCATTCCAAACAGAAAAAATTCCCAGTGAAAAACAAAGTTGTAGTCTATGATTTGACACATATAAAAACAAAAATAAATAAATTTTTGTATTTTTAAAAACATTTTTAAATTTTTAAATTTTCATTTCAAAATTCAGCATTTTTTTTTTATTAAATACGAAAATATTTCATTTTCTGTTTTATGTGTGTCATTTCACAGCCTACATCATTGTTATACACTGTGCATATTTTAGGTTTGGTAAGTCAGTTGGTATTAGTGGCGTACATAAAACCATAAAATGCAAATTTTGACGTTTAAGACTCATTACGCGAAAACTATGAGAGATACAAAAATTTTCGAAGCGGAAGATTTAGTCACAATTTATGTCTAAAATAAGAGAAAAAAATATCTGGTACATATATAAAAAGACGTTACGTTGAAAACGGAGGCGAACCGCGAAAAACCATCGACCAAAACACTACACGCCGTTTTCGCGCCCCGCGCTTAAAGGCGACACGGTTGCTGACGCTTGAGTCAATGTAGCCCTTATCGCCAGCTTGTTTCCCTATTTCAAACACGGCAGTCAGTGCCTTCTGTGTAAGTCGAGCGCACGTTATCACGTTACAACGCGCAAGGTCAGGCAACCCGCGAGCTGAGGACAGGCAGGGTCGACATGCGCGTCCCAGCCTGGTTTTCAATTTTCCCGCAGCGACCAGCGATGGACGAGTAATTGAGTGCGCCGGTGTCAAAGGTGAGGTTACCTTTGATCCTTCTCCCGTAGGATCCTGTTAGAAGACTCTCTCGCTCTCTCTCTTCCAAAGTTTCGGGACGTCGGCATCACCCCCCCCCCCCCCTGTTTCGAATTCCGGTCATTTCTCGAAGATCAAAAATAAACTTCCTAGGTCATGCAAGGTGAAGATCGAAGACCTGTTCGGACGAATTTTTCGCGAAATAGCTAAGAGTGGATGAGGAATTTTGTCAGCGTTCAACATCGAGGTCTTCGGCGCTGGTGAGGGATGACGTGACGTGAGTATGGAGCAGCGCCGGAATGAAGGGCCGGCGGAAACGGGATATCCCCGAGAAAACCCGCCGACCAGCGGCATCGTCCGGTACGATTCCCACTTGCGAAAATCTGGGGATTTGCCCCATCGGAAATCGAACCCGGGTCGCTTTGGTGGGAGCTAAGAGCAACCAACACTCCAGCAAGACTCATACCAACCTCTTGGTAGGGAAAGGAAAAGTTTGCAAGTTGTATAACCTGTATGCTAACACCCATTGTCCTTGCATAATCAAACCCCGTTTACGTTAATATTACTACAGGCTGGAAAGTAAATGCGTTTTCTTATGGGAGAGTTTGGCACAGGGAAAATTTCTGCCGTTAATTTCACTGTTATCGCTAAGAGACCAGAAAAATTTGAAACCGTAGTAAAATTAAATTTAAATAAAAAAGCACAGAGAGAACGAATATTCAAACTTGAAATAGCCTATCAAACATCACGCACGATATACAACTAAAAATGCCTTTCACAAACCACTAAGATACGTCACTACGAAACAGTTCTAAAGCCAGTAGTTATGTATGCAGCTGAAACCTAATCCCTAAATGCCAAGAAAGGACTCATCGAAGGACTGGAGAAAAAAGAGCGCAGAATCATTAGAGGGATCATAAGATCCAAGTACAAGAATGGCGTACACAAAAAAAGACCAAATACGGAAGTTTATAGCAAAGCGGAAAAAAATTACAGATACAATTCACAAAAGACGGACACGGTTTTACGGGCACCTAAAACGAATGGATGGAAACATGATGACTAAGAAGATCTTTCATTTTTATAACTCAAACCCCAAAACCATGATGCCCTGGTTTTGAAACACAAAGGAAGACCTCCAACTGCTACAATTCAAACCCGAAGATGCCTTTGATAGAGGTATCTTCAGCAAGAGGATATTGACGAACGAGCTACACCGAGACGTGCAACCGAATAAGAGGCATGGTGCCCCTTGAACAAAGGAGCATAGGCCCGCTCTCAAAGAATAAAGACATTTTGGGGTCAAAATATAGCAACTTTCACTGTAAAATGTAACAAGAATTAACGAGGTCCAAGACGGCCCCAGCGAAAAAAAAAAAAAACCTTGGAAATGACAGAAGCCATTTAACTTAATTTTAAAGTGAAAAGAAACCAATTTCGGGATTAAAATTATCAACTTAAAGTAACTTAAAATTCAGGAAATCTCTGTGATTGGTCAATTTACACCCCTTGTCGATACCAACGCTCAAGCGGCAGAAATTTTCCCTGTAGTAGAATGAACCTTTAGCCCCGTCTATTCGTTCATTCACAATCAAAACTCGACAAAAATGTAACAGAGAGACAAGTCCATTCGCGATTAGTTAAATATCTGAGCAAACCAGGAGGAAGGCGACCAGGGATTGGCCGAGCAGGACAGCCAATCACAGCAGAGATAGCAGGGAATTGGCCGACAACCCCGGTCAATCAGGGATAATTCAGGCTCATACCACTGTACACAAACGCAGGAGGACCTCGCAAAGACTCAGAAAGGTTACAGTTACTGCTGCTGCAACTCTACCCTGAAGAAGAAGGCTGCAATGCTCTCCGGAACGTCGGGAAGTTATACGAGAGTGACGCGGCTACAACCAGAAGCCTAGTAGCTACAGACAACGGCTGCGAAAACCTGCGAACTCTAATATTCGTTCATCGTCTGTTGTTACAATGAGTAGCAGCTAATGGACAAATAGTCAGGGCTTGAGTATTCACAGGTTATTGAACTCAAATTAATTTTCTTTTCCTTACCTCCAGTCACAAAGTCACTGAACTGGTACGCAGTTTTCAGCTCACCTCTATGAGACATACATAGGCTACAGCATCATTTCTCATCGTAATGTTGAAGATAAAAGTGTATTGTACACAGACTCTGCACCACAATATCAATACCTTAGGCCCAAAAAATTGCCATTTTCTCCATAGAGAAAATAATCTCTAAGGATTGGGTGACATTCCTAAGCAAACCTTAGTCATTCATGTTTATCAGTTTTCAAATCATTTTTAAACGGCTAAAGTTGTGTACGGTACTCGGAAATATGTTCAAACCCGACTGAGACACATTTAATATAATTTAACATGTAAATCCCAATTCTTGGTTTTTCCAGGACTACCAGGATGGCAGTACCCTTAAGGGGGGATGGTTAATTTTTTTTTTTTTCATTTTGAGTTTTTAAGACATAACATTTATTCAAATCGTATTATCAAAACTTTTTCTCAACAAAACATAGGATACATTCTTGGTAAACGGCTTGACATTATTAATAATGGAATCATTCTTTGATTTTTCATGCAGAATCATTGCAAGATAATTATAGGTTAACTTTCAAGAACTATATTGCAATGATTCTGCATTACTGTCTCCCTTCTATGTACTGATTTATTGGTTTTCCTTACCTATTTTTTGTTTTACGCACTAAAATTCCAAAAAAATCTGCAGTGGAAACATTGCTATTGATTTTACCTTTTAGTACCCTTATAAGGAGTGAACTGCAGACTCATCTATATATATATTTATTTATTTAATCTAACAAAGTTGATAATTTTTGTTAACGTTTGAAAACGATTAGTTCCAAGATCACGACTTCTACATCTACTGAAATGTAGGATCAACAGTTATTTTACAGGGCCGTGGTGGCAGAGTGGTCAGACCATTCGCCTCCCAACAAGGCGGTCACGGTTCGATTACCGGCGAGGGTCGGTCCCCGTATTTTCGTATGTGGGAATTGTGGCGAACGATGCCGTTGGTCAGTGGGTTTTATCGGGGATCTCCCGTTCTCCCGACCCCTCAATTCCGGCGATGCTCCATACTCACCTCAAGCCACCCCTTAACAGCTCTAAGGACCTCGATGTTAAGCGCTGACCAAAATTCTCTAACTCCCAGTTATTTTTACAGTGTGCTTTCTATCTTTGGAGTTTTTAGTGGTGAAACACAAATGGGAAATAAAAACTAATAAATCAACACGTAGAGGGTGAGAATGACAATTGAGTTATCTTCCTTTGTGGTATCCGCTACACTATTAACTTGTAACTCCGGACTCATTAAGCGACATAGGCGGGTTGCCCCACGAGACGAATGAAGACACTGCGGGCGTTTACCACGTACAAAAGCACTTGACGTACCCGGTAACGAGTCTTACATAGTGTAACACACTCGCCTGGGCATAATTACGGCGCCGGCTATGACGATTATTATGACGGGGGTACTGAAAGCTATCTTGAGAACCTCTTCCCCGGTCGTTTTCACCCACGGCGATGTAAAAGCTCCAGTGGAAGGGGGAAAATAATGCCATCGTGTTTCCACTGCAGTAATAGACTCGGGGGAGTTTAATTAATACCCTTATTATCATACGTTCGTTTCGGCTCGTTACACCCGGGACAAAGCAACAGACGAAACTCCGGCAACGTCTTATCTGGTACCTCCGCCCCCAACACCCGTACCAGGCCCGAGGATTTATGCGCGTCTGGATGGCTTGAAAGGAACTGTTTATTTCTCACGCCTGAAAAGCGACCCGGCAATCTGCTGCTGAAACATTTTACCCCTAAACTGCAGCTAAACATGGCCGGGAGCGATAACAGCTGTGGACGCTTTTCTTGCGACATTGTTGCTACAAGTCTTCCCCACACCCCTCGCCTTCATTCACTTTCCGGGCAACAACCTATTTCCATCCTAGTATCATTTACCAACTTCCAAGCGCCAAACCGGCTACGCCTGAGCAAATCTAGAAAATATTATCTTTCTTTTCCACCCGTGAAGAGATTTCTCAGGTAGGTACAAAGAAAATGCTGTGCACTGGGGCGATATTTAGCGGCGACTGATGTCTCCGCTTGTAACGGTTAAAAGTGATAACAGTAATATTTATTTATTTGGACTTTCAGTGGTTTGGCGAAGTTAACGTTAAGTGGCCTTTTCTTACACCTAACCAACTATTTTAGCAATAGAGTATATTGACATAAACTAACGACATTATAGTCAAACAATTGAATACAATAGCGTCTTATAATACAATGCTTTGATTACAAGATTAACCTAAAATTTATTTCATTTGTGGCTGATTTGTTTACATATCACTGGTATGTCACTAATATAGTTGCAATAGTTCCCTCAGTTATGAAACTAACCTTTCAACTTCGGTAACCAGCCACTTATACATAACTACAGAATATAAGTGTGTAGGATTTTTTAGTGTTTAACGGTTTTTGTATCTTCAAAAATGTGTTAGAGCCGTTGATTGTATGGTCACGATATGTTATTTTGAGATTTTTTTTTTTTTTCGAAAAAGGACGGGGGAAGGAAGATGTACACGCCACCCTAAGCAAAATTTGTGAAAGTGAAAAATTTTAATTTCGAGGCAAATTATTATTTTTTGAACACTGTCTTGCATACTGTAGTAAGTTACAGTATAATCTTTGGCTGATATTGTTATCAGGGGTGTACAGCCAAGAGCGGGGGACATCAAGACATTTCCCCCACAGGCAATCTGAAGAAACCGTCATACTTTCCACTACAATACTGACGTTTTGAAATACACAAACGGAGTCTGTGCCTATCTTGATACGATTTTTCTTGGACGATGGATCGGTCGTGATGGCCCAACGGTTTGGCCTCCACGCTCTCCTGACAAAACCCCATTAGACTTCATCTTACGGGGTTATGTCAAGAATGAGCCCTACCGAACACCTGTACCGTAAACCGGGGTTACTTTGACAATTTTCGGGGTTACTTTTACCAATCAAAATATTAGATTTTGGGTTTTCTGGTAAATTAACAGATAATCTTAGCAGAGTATTTTAAAAAGTTTCTTTGATTCTTATAGTTAATTTTTGAAATTATCGTAACTAAACGACATAAAAACAAAAATTTTGAGTGGACAAAGTTACCCCACAAGGTCAAAGTAACCCCGGTTTACGGTACCAGATCTTGCAACCCTGCGACAACGGATAACCAGAGTCATTGCATTTATCCCTCCAGCGATGTTGTCTAATGTGTGGACGGAAATTGAATATCGACTAGAACTGATACTTGCTATCAAGTGTGCTCATGTGTAGATTTACTGACGTGTTTTCCCGTTGGGGGGAAAAAACTTGGAGAGTTTCTAAACACTTTTGCAACAGTTTCCCATTTTTAACTTACTTCTAGTGTGCCGTAAACTGGGTATACTTTGCACCAACATGTGCAACTTTGCACCACCAAAAAATATATTTTCTATACTGACAGTTGAAAGACAAGTGATTGTATTCTATGGTATTAAATTATAATTTTTTAAATACCCAGCCGTGATGTGTCTTTATTTCACCAAACGACCTAGAAACAAATATTTTTGGTTGTGAAAAGTTACCCATGCTGGTGCAAAGTATACCCACATTACGGATGTTATTATTTATTGTAATCAGGGAAAGACTTTTCGGATAGCCTGTATAACTGAAACAAAACCAAGCAAAAAACCTATAAATATTCTATGCCTGTGTGTGTGTACATAGGGATAAGTATATTGTATATTGCTACCGACACTAATTACAGGTAAAAATAATTCCACTACAACTTGTTTCATTGTCTTACGTGCACATCTGCAGCTGTGCTTCATGGTTATTGGCAGTGCGTCTTTGTGCAGTGACGTCACTCATTAGACTGCGCCAATCAGAATACGGTTACTGCGACGCCACATGGCCGAAGAATATTTAAGTATACAGAAGTGCAATAGCCGGAAGAACTGCGAACTCAGTCACACAATCCAGCAAAATGAATTTCCTGGCCAACAACATGGCGAAAACACGTACCGCCAACAATGTAAAGTAGCTGTTCTGCTACCCGGCAGCCAGACCAATAGGAAATCTGTAGTGACATGCAGGATCCAAACATACACGGGGCTGGTATCACGTCTGTACTACTATTTAGTCTGTGCTACGTCTGTGATTAGCGGGATGAACACCAATCCGCTGAGAGACAAAAGACATCCGCATTCACTGACTACGAAGGAAAATTGCAGATGTGCACATGAGGCACTGAAACGAGTTGGATAGAAATTACTCTTTATCAAACAAATCAGTGGTCCATTTGACGATGGTCTATACGTCCAAACTGGTCAACAATATCAGTAGCAATTTGAATGCGGCCTAGGTGATATCATATAAGCTGACGGAACATAACACGTTCGAAGTTTTCGCTCACAAACGTTCAGGGACCTTAGCCAAGGGGGGAGGGGGTCCTTGAGGTGTAGACCCCCCCCCCCTTTTACCTTTTGGAATCTGCTTAAGGCCATGATCTTTCGTTTGTTTAAAACAATTGCAAATAACTCGAATATTTTTTAACCAAATTCTTTGAAAAAATTTGAGATTGTGTACAGTCTTACAATACACTATATTGAAAGAGAGTTTTTTAAAATAATGTACCGTTTGCTATCAGAACATTAGCTTGCTTCATTTTGGCTTACTTTTACAACAAAATATGTGATATTTCAGGGGCAAAATCTAAAAATACGTTTGGCGTATTGCTACAGAAAAATTCACAAAACTGTAAGAATAAATTTTTGATATTGGTATAAATTTGCGTTAAAAAAATAATTTCGAAACCACTGCAAAACTAATGAGCGGGTCCTTAAATAGCATTATTTTGCACCGTGAAAACCCCCAATTTTCCGGGGAACGACCCCAGGACCCCCGCTTTTATTTGGGAGATCGGTAGAGATGATGGTTTATCGCGGGAAAACTTGACTGTTTGCTGAATTTCAACACATGTTCAGGTTACCAGAAGATTGCTTGCTTTAGCTTGTACTTGGAACTGTTACCCTATTTGATTAGGCCAGTAAGAATCCCGATATTGTAATATCGAATGCCTGTGATTGGTCTGCAGGCAACTAAGAAGTATAGGCCTATCACCGAATCATATACGTAGCATGAAACTATAGTGTTTTCAAGGATATGTTCGCACAATATATATTCGCGATATGCCATCATATTTAGAGATCGGTATTATATGACAATCCCAGGTCCAGTAGCCCTTGCCCCGAACACAAATCCTGGTTACGCCTCTGCCAGGAGTTTTACAGCGGGCAGTGGGATTGTGGTGGTTGCGAGGGTGGGGGAGGGAGGGGGAGTTGAACGAAAGCCGTTCACACGACAAACTCACCCCCATCCTTCTCCCGTAATTCCTAACTTCTATACGCAGGGACAAAAATTACACCGAATTACTGGCGAAGCGGGATTCGACAACGTAACTTCTCGCCGCACCGCAGTTAGGTAAATACATCCCTCCTTCCATCCCTTTTCCAGAACTTACTTGAGCGCGAGACAGTAAGCTACTTACGAAACTACGATCCGGTAAGGTGGTCTTCGAGGGATTCTGAGGGGGGAAGAGGGTGGATGGATTGTGAAAAGGAATCGGAAAGGGGGTAGTCGCACAAGTGAAGCCAAACGCAAACTCCGAGATTCATTTTGCACCGAGAAAAAAAATCATTACTTTTTTTTTTTTTTTTTTTTTGTTATTTTTCCTTCACGGTGTGTTGGAGTGTTCACTGGAGGCTTCAAGGAGGAAATGGAAAGGTAAAAAGAGGAAACCGTGGCGTGAGAGGAAACAAAAGAAAGAAGAAGAGAGGAGGAAAGAGAATCGAAAGAGACACCAGAATGCCATTGGCTTCGCGACACAAAGTGGGATATTCACCGCCCGGCACGAGGAATAAAAAAAAAAGTGAATCGAAAATAAAGGAAGGTAAAAGCGACGAGCGCTGACGAAAGAGACGGTTAAAGGAGGGAAGGGACAAAGAATGGAGAGGACAACTAAAAAAAATTGTCGCTCACGGCGCCTTGCAAACTTTCCAAAACACAATTCAGGAATTCCGGCGTTTCCATCTCGAGTCGACGCAAGGCAACCTTTTTTTTGTCTCACGCAAAAAAAACTGTAATATGCTAAAAAAAAATGTATTTTTTGAACCTTATAAGATAATGCATAGGTAAGCTGATGGAATTCTAGAATTTCTTGGTATCCCCCGAAGCAGAAACTTCACAAAGGAAAAATCCATTACGTCCTCACAATCTAATTCTGAAAGTTTGTTTGCTACTTTTTCAGTGCAGCTCATGCAAAACGTTCCGCTATGAATACACATGACGTTTAAGTCCAAAGTCAGAAGACAACCAATATAAGTTAAGGCAGCTGCAGATAACTGAAGTAGATACATAAAATGTAACATCAAGCATAGCATAATTTATTAATACTGAAAGTGCGCATAGTGAACATAAATCCAGAGCTAGATGCTGATCAAATTAAGAAGACGCAAATGCAGAGTGGAAAATGTAGCCTAAAAAAGCAAAGTGCCGAATTAGACGAAATTGGTTTTCTTACACTAAAATATTATATTTTTCAGTGCCAATGAAATGTTCGCTCATAAAATTTGCAAATATCATTACCTATGATTGTTGTTTTGTAGTTTTTCTGTGCTAACTTTCCAAAATGTGTGCATTTATATAAGTGATATTAACGTTTATTTACCTACCACACCCAATACTATCTGCTCATTGTACGACTTACATGGAGAAGTAACAAATCTTGACTGGTTGTGTTTCTTGTTGTTTAAATACTTATTAAGGCTTAGTTTCAGTCACCATACCAATTAATTTTGGTTTTCGATTTTTTTAAATTCTGATGAGAAAAATATAAAAGCTGCGATTATACCTCAAATTCTATTTACCTTGCGCAACGGCACAGACATTGCGATTCGGATGATAACAAATAATTACGCCACAATCAGTGTGGAAATTTTTTTACATTCATAATTTGCCTTACAGATTGCGACCAAATTATACATGACCAGCACAATCGCCATGTCTGTAATGTGGCACAAAGTATGTAGAATTTGAGGTATAATCACAGATTGAACATTTTTCGTATAAAAATTTTAAAAAAGGCGACAAATAAAAGCGAAAAATAATAACATCCAAAATGACGACTGAGACCGAGCCTTGTGGGGAAACTGAAACGGTAACACGTCGAGAGTAAAATTTGAACTGCTCATCATGATCCAATGGGACTACTTCTTTCCGAGTACGTAGTTTCTTAGTGGGCTTAAACTTCTACAATACTAGAGACTAGTATGCTTTGTTTTGGATTAAAAAATTTAAAAGCAGTTTCTTAGAAAACTCTTAAGCGTGCGTAGTAGATAAATAAACGCCAGTATGGATAAAATACTCAATGACAATCCTAGATAATAGTATTTGCCAACTTTATGAGTACACGTTTATCCAGAATTACTAATTCGTTACGAGGTTCCGGCGTCAGAGATTGTGCCTTAGAAGTTCGTAACACTGGAAATAATTTTGTTTAAAACGGTGGCTAAAACTACTGTCTAGGATTGCTATTGTTTAATTTTCACAAATTAACTTCAAGAAACATACAGTTATAGATTAATGCTTTCAGCGTTGAATTGTGTACCACGCCCTCTTAAGCGATTGACATCACAAACTTGATAACACAGTAAAACTTTGTTTTTATAATTATCGATTTAATAACGTCCATAACTTCATAAATGTCAAATATTACAAACAAAGACAGATATCCTAATTTGAAAATAATTTTACAATCCGAAAACCTCTCATGCCGATGGAAATAAATTTGAACTTATTTCCAAACAAAAATTCAAGTACTTTTGAAATTCGGTTCATTATAGAGCTCCGGATATAATGCATAGATAATTATCAAATAAAAGTTTTCAAATATTTGTGAATATTTGTGGTTTCATGCTCTTAATCATATGCTGCTTTCAGCTGGATCTGGATAGTGAAACACCAACATCTTCCTCTGTCCTCTCTCCTCTCTTCCTCTTTAACTGCTTTCCAGTCAGCGCTTCTTCTTTTCACTCCCTCCTTGACATGTTCCTTCCATCTCTTCCTTCATCTTCCCTTGGGTATTCTTTCAATGGTCTTCAAAATTTGCATTTTCCGCTGTCTTCCCTAAGGTATTCCTCTACTGGTCTTCAATTTCAGCGTTTTCCTCAGAAATCTCTCACTGCTCACTCTGTATACATGCTCATACTACCCATCTCATTTGTGCTTCCTCTACAATATCTGGGATTCCCTGGTTTTCAAGCACTTATTTTTCATTAAAAAAAAGAAAAGGCAAGAAAAAACGTTTTTCACTGTTTACTCGAAAAGCAAAGCACAGTTCAACATTACTAACTTTACACCATAGTACCGAAGTGCATTCATGTCTATGTTCATACAACATTTTTGTTCCTCTAGATGTCACGAGGATTGTCCCTCCAAAATACTGACACGCACTTTAAAAGCTTCTGTACATCGATAACGTTCACATTCGTTCCTTGTTTATAAAAAGTTGCCTTTTGATATGTAAGTCATCATTTCAAAACTACGTGGCTTCTAACTTGAGCGGTGACCGAAATCACTATGGTTTGGTAAAAAGAACTTTGCAGCAACTGTTTCACTGCCTTGTGTGCACTTTTGCACCTCTGTTTAGTGATCAGTGATTGCATGTTTCAAACTGTCAGAACTTTGAAGTTCTACCAGCAAATCACAGACGTGTTGTGTAACAGTGACTTTATTTTTAGAGATGACGGTTTATCGCGGGAAAACTTGACTGTTTGCTAGATTTCAACACACGTTCAGCTAACCAGACGATTACTGGCTTTAGCTAGTACTTGAAACTGTTACCCTATTTGACTGAGCCAATAAGAATACCGCTATTTTAATATTTGATACCTGTTATTGGTCTGCAGACAGCTACGTTGTGTTAGACGTATGTCACCCAATCATACATGTTGCAAGAAACCACAGTATTTTCAGGGCTATGTTGGCACAAAACATTTTCGCGATACACCATCATCTCTATCTATTTTGATTGGCTAGAGCCAAATTAATGAAGCCTCTGCACAAAGGGACGATGCCTATAACCACGAAGCAGAACGGCAGATGTGCACGTAAGGTACGGTGCAATATTTTCAGTCGCTCTTTCCAAAACATTCTCGGTTCGCAGGCTGCGACTAGGCCGAAGAGATGGCTAATTAGCGGTCGTTAAGGCATCGCTCTTTAGTTTAGCAGTGGCTTCGAAAAAGTTATTTTTAATGCAAATTAATACATATATCGAAAATTCATCTTATAGTTTTAACACTCATATTTCATAGTTTGTAGATGAATATTTCTGTTATATTAAACCAAACGGATTTTTAGATTTTATCCCCTGAAATACTACATATTTTATTGTCAAAATAAGCCAAAATGAAGCCATCTAATTTTTTTTCTAGCAACAGTAAATAATTTAAAAAACGCTCAGCCAAAATTGTGTATCGTACGACTATATACAGTCTCAAATGTTTTTGAAGTATTTGGTTAAAACATATTTGAGTAATTGGAAATTGTTTGAAATAAATGAAATATCATGGCCTTAAGGTAATATAACAGTAAGCATAGAACATAGGTCGTTCGCACAAGAACTAACCATATGTATTCTTACCTGTCGATTCACAACCAAAAAAGTGGTCGTGTGCATCGAGATGCTGACATGGGAAATTATAACATTTAATTTCTTGTGTGTATGCATATGACAGCAACCACTGTTGTAGAAGTACAGGTCTGGACACTCGCCTATCTACCAATGCATTTTGCTCAACCCCCTTGTTGTTTGGCTGCAGTTCACCAAGTTACCGAGAATGTTGTACGTCTTTGGCGCTGCAATCAGGGCAGTCGTGCTCAAACTTTGCCCACTTTTTTCCACTGTTTACATTATAAAGTAAATAAAGATTGTTAGAGCCATGCTTTAAGATCTTGAGCGAAGGAAGTATTTCATACATTGATAAAAAAAATACGTTTTGGTGAATTGTTTACCTTCATAATGTAAACACTGGAAAAAGTGGGAGGGAAGTGGGCGGAGTTTGAGCACGATAGCTCTGGTTGCAGCGCCAAAGACGCACAACATTTTCGGTAGCTTGGTGAACTGCAGCCAAACAACAAGGGGGTAAAGTTTCCAGGCGAGTGTTAAGACCTGTTCTTCTACGGCCGTGACAGCAACCAATCCCAGCACAGGATTTTGTGAATGTCCACCATGTTGGTTTAACCTCCAAAAATGCACGAGAACAAAACAAAGCTATAATAAGAAATTTTTCTTGATGTATAAAAGTCAATCGAAGGCCATTGAAACACATCTGAAATTGAATCGTAATACAGAAACCAAGTTCCTAACTAAAACACGCAAAACTAACTAAATAAATATCCAGTTAATTCTCACATCACTACACATAATTAGAGACACTGGTAAATCGCGGGAAAAGTTGATTGTTTGCTAGGCTCCAACATGCTATGTATAACACTGAAGGTATTGCATCTATATTGGCTATCGTTTATATGACGCACTGTGTCCCTCTTCAACAGACCCAATTATAACTGTACAGTTTTAACACAAAACGTGTGTGATTTGCCAGAAAACTTTTCACACTCGTCACGATTGAGATACTACAGTTTATTGGAGACTATGCTAAATATTTTCGCGATTTTCCAGTGTCTCTACACATAATAAATAAACGTACTTTGTTTCTTGAGTGTTTTAAGACTACCGTCATCCAAAGTAATAGCTTAAAAAAAAGCTTTCAAGCGTACGCAGTTCGACGGTTTATTAAACGAAATTAAATCTAACGTCAAAACGTACATTCAAACAATTTACTATTCAGGAGTTCTAGAGAGTAATTACAGCCCCTTGAACTACGGCAATTCGACGAGTATATAGGATTTAAATTATAGGCAGTAAATTAACAGTTATAAATGTCTTAACGTAGATCACACGGACTTGATTCATCGCAAGAGGTAATAAACGACTGCACAAAACACTACGCAAATGTGATTACGAAAGTTTACAGCGAGATTTGCCATCGAGACAAATAAAAGACAAAGAAAGAACACATAGATATTCTTTCAAAACATTTAATTTATTCATCCACGGTGCAGATAGCCTATTTTTTTTTACAGTGGCAATCAATACCAAAACAATTCAATTACCGTCGAATTACTAACCTGTACATATTATCCCGCGTTTACCCGTCCATGTGTAACATATAAAATTCGAAATTCATACAAAGCAATGACCTGACATCAGTACAGGCGGACTCCTAGATTTTTTTTGCAAAAACCAATTTTGCACTTACTAGTTACAATGCCTTTTGAGTAGAGACATGAAAAAATTCGCGTTATTTTCTGACAGCTGACTAGACTCCAAGTGACTATAGGCTCGTTCGACGTCTCCCACTGGCCGATATTGTCGTGACTTGCAGCGGAAAATACTTACACGATAGAAAGGCCAATCCCTGTAAAGACGTAACACATGTAAATGACAACACATAAAAGTTCCTGGCCAGTTGAATCGCAGATTATGCCCTGTGCTGCATAGGAAAGTGAAGTTAAGTCTGCTACCAAATGATAACGCGAATTTTGCATGTCTCTACTATAATGAGCAGGGTCAGGAAAATTTCGCGGAATTCAATTACCTACGTGTTAGAATCCATTGTCCTGTGCATACTCAGGCCCCTCCTTTTCGTTCATTGCCTGTTGTTACACTAAGTAGCAGCTAGTTGGCAAATGGTCGGGGCTTGAGTAAACATAGCACAGTAAGGGTACATACATTGCAAAACCGTTACATGGAGTTATTGGAGATCGTTTGCATTATGCAGCCCAATTTCTTCAAAACCAAAGTTTAAATAATTTTGACAAGTTATCGACTTAATTAATTTTCTTAAAGTCAATTAGACCCTACTAAAGGCACGAGTATTTCGCGTATTCATCTGGCAACAGCCTAGACTTCTCAGACCTATACACACACTGACCATTGGCTTCTAACCGTAACACGTGTTACCACCACGACTTGTTTCCTTATTTATCACTGGCTTGCAGTCGTCAAAGATGTGTTGAAACAGGTGTCGTCTAATCACAGAAGGAATAGTGAAGTATACATTGTTGGCATACGACCTGACCTAGAATCAATACGCGAAATAACCGTGCCTCTCAATTACTAGCCAAAATTATGAAAACCTATTTTCTGAAAAGGAAAAAAAAAAAATACAAACAATTTCCAACATTTCCACATAACGGTTTTGCGACATCTGCTCCCTTTCAAGATTTAAAAAATAAAACTTACTAAAATTGGTGCCTATCTAAGCGCCGTGGCATGACCAAGGATGGGGATATAAATTATTTTCGGCGTTGCTCCGTCATTCTTAATTATATAGTTTTCAGATGAAAAGATTTCTTGCATTGAGAAGAGGAGAGTATTGCTACAGGAATAAATATGTGGGAAAGAAATTAGGAGATAATTATTTTGGGTGATTTTATTTATAATGAAGACATTTATTCACAGTTTTCAGAGCATTAAAAATCTTTCTATAATATCTTAAAGCAATAAGGGTCTAACAACGATAAACAAAATTGGGTGGCATGTATGTAGGTTCTACAAAAGCGGAGTGTAATCCAATATGTATATCCTTCTTGATTGCGCCATGGCTCCGAACTAAGGAACGCCCTTAAGGGTGTACAAGTGCGAGAAAATGATAATTTTATATTTTTATGAAATATTATTAGTGTCGTAGAAGATACTCGTCAGTACATTATAATCTCACGAAACAATTTTAGCTCTCACAGTTTTCTCATAACGGGGTGTTAAAAGTCAAAACTTGCTTGTTCTGCTGCCATGCAAACAGTGAAAACCAGCTGACCTACTTAAACAAAATAATTCACTATGACCTTACATCCCATGAACTATGCAACACAACGTAATATTTTGAATTAAAAAAAAAACGCAAAAGTACAGAAAAAAGTTGCAAATACAGCAATTTTTTTTAAATACAAAAATAGTTCGCGGAATTTTTTCAAATGTTTTAATACGTGGCTCATAGTATATTATTTCACTGTGAATTATTTCACGTACGTAAGTCATTTGGTTTTCACTATTTGCATGACAGCAGAACATGCAAATTTTGACTTTGACGTACCGTTATGAGAAAACTACGCCAGCTAAAATTGTTCCGTAGGAGGAAACTGCAATCACAAGTATCGTCTACAAAACGAACACTATTTCATATAAATATAAAATTAAGACCTTAACGCACTTCAGCATTCTTAAGGGCACGGCTTACATAAATTTTTATCGTCCTATTGTTATTTTTATATTTGTACCAGACATAATTTGTGACAAAATTTTGCTATTACGAAATTTTTTTTATCTGACATAGTTTTTGCGTAATGGCCTGTAAAAGTAAAAATTTACATGTTACGGTTTTCTGTACGACACTAAAACCAACTCGCATAACAAACTAAAATAATAATAATTTTCAGTGTAGGCTATAACAATGTTGGAGGCTACAAGTTGACATACTTAAAAACCATAATTCTAAAATGCTTTTAATTTTTAACTTTAGAATTAGTATTTGAATACAAAAATACGTGCAATCATGAAAGTTTGCCTCTTACCTCCAATATGTGCTCGGCCTGGTTTTCTCTGTCCAGTCGACGCCCCGTGGTTCGGATGGCACCTGCAACAACACATCCCAATCATGAGACAGAACGTTTCACACATTCACTGAAGAAAAAAATACTAGCTAATATTATTTTTTTTTGCTCAAGTAGATACTTTAGAGATCACACTTGGAAAACGTTTTGAATTATTTTTAATTGTCAATTTATTTTTTTAAATACAAGGAACTTGTCCCCTGTAACGTCATAAAAATTTCCCCAAATACCTCAAAATTTTATTTGTGAGGAGGGGGGGGGGGGGATCCACCAAAATTTTAATTGTTTTAGTAATTCTATGTTTGTACGATATACGGATTATTTTGTCGACATGCAATGTGACAACTTTTAAGCGTTCATACTTATTGGCATATCAAAGACCATATTTGCATATAACGGTTTTATATTAGAAAGTTAAAAAAAAACTGACTTTCAGAAATAAAATTATTCACACTAAACAACAAGTATGGACTACGTAATTATGTGTACAAACATTGGATTAAAGTTTTGTAAGATATATATATATATATATATATATATATATATATATATATATATATATATATATATATATATATATTTAATTCTAGAATACGAATTCTGTATTTCCAAATTCAGTAGTTTTAATAAGTATATAGTCAATGCCAGTTTTATATAAATTTGGTACTTGTTTATTCTTAATTTCTTTTATATTGTCAATTTGCTGAACTGATTGCGGTCTAATTACATGTTAAAATAATACCTGCGACGCTTCCATTGTAGTGCAAGGAAAAATATTTTCATGTTATAATCGTAAATTTTACATTCTTCTTCACCGAATTTCATAAAAACAAAAAAATAAAAAACTAAATAAAATTCTAATAATGGCGAATAATGCAGAACCTTAAGGTACAAAAAAAAACACGTGTTCAGAGGAATACCAGTGTTGACAAATCACGTGCAGAAGACTAATAATTTATGTACGTACGTATGTGTGTATGGAATATATAAATTATATATGTATGTATATATGTGTGTGTGTTTTACCATCGAGGTTTTTATGTTACATAGTTACCAATCATACTCTAACTCGCCACTAAATGGCGCTTCAGAACATCAACTTCTATACCTAAGTTTTCCCTTAATTTAATATAGGTAGAGATGATGGTTTATCGCGGAAAATTTTGACTGTTTGCTAGGTTGTAACACTTACGTCTGGTTTTCGCTTGTACGTAGAGCTGTTACCCTGTTTGACTGAGCTAATAAGAATCCCGGTGTTGTAATATCTTATGGCTGACATTGGTCTGCAGACAATTACGGAGTGACAGACGTATATCACCCAATCATACATGTTACAAGAAATAATTACGTTTTCAAGGCTATGTTGCCACAAAAAAATTTCGCGATATACCTTCATCTCTACATACAGCTAGAGACATGAACAATTCGAGTTATTTTCTGACAGCTGACTAGACTCCAAGTGACTATAGGCTCGTTCGACGTCTCCCGCTGGACGATATTGTCGTGACTTGCCGCGGAGAATGCTTACACGGTAGAGAGGCCAATCTCTGTAAAGACGTAACACTCGTCAATGACAACACATAAAAGTTCCTGAATCGCAGATCATGCTCTGTTATGTATAGGAAAGTGAAGTTTAGTCTGCTAAGAAATGATAACGCGAATTTTGCACGTCTCTACATATAGGGCATAAGGAGGAGGGCAGGTTTCGCAATTCGACCAACATTCATTTTTATAAATACACTGACAGGACAACGTATGCCGGTTTTATACATAATGTTAATATACGCATACTCTACATCTAAAGGCAAGGGTTCACAGTATTCCCAGGTTACCCCCCCCCCCCCCAGACATATAATGGGGTGAATACGGACTTCAGCGGCCCAGTTTCTTACTCCAGCACTCTGGGCTGCTCGTCAAATATGCATGATTTCCTTTCCCTTACAAAGGCCCGGTACACACGAGCACAAAAGTAGCTTTGCTAGGATGTTTGTGAAAAATTAAAATTTGACTACGCTTCGCTGGGCCTTTGGTTGCAACTGGGCTATGTGGAACAAGCGCGGGAAGAAAAGAGAGAATGAGAGAGAAAAATATAATGATGGTGGTAAATGCGAGTGCGTATGGGGGAAGACGAGGGGAAGACCCTCCCATAAAAGTACATGCTTCAGTTGCGCAATCCACGTATGTGTCTTTAAACAGAATTAATCATCCCCTCAAGAGTGCGTGGTAGATAAATAAATGCTGAAAAGATAAATTGATTTCTACGCTTTGCTCGAAGCCAATATTGATAAAATACTCAATTACAATCCTAGATACTGGTATTTGCCAACTTTATGAAGAAATATTTACCCGAAATTACTAATTCGCTACGTGTGATCTCTTACACCGCAGTTAAATGCACGAGGTTCCGGCGTCAGAGATTGTGCCTCAGAAGTTCGTAACACTGGAAACAATTTTGCTTTTAACGTTGGCTAAAACTATTGTCTAGGATTGTCATTGTTTAATTTTCGCAAATTAGCTTTAAGAAATGTACAGTCATACATTAATGCTTTTAGCGTTGAATCATGTACCACGCCCTCTTAACAGTTAGTGGATGCTAGCTGTTATTTTACGTTTGAGGCGCGGAAACGGGGACGGCAAGGCGATAAGTCGAATATAACACGCCCGTCAAACACCTCATCGCCTCTAGGCGCGAAGGACTAAACTGCGTGCAGTGTTTTCGTAGAATCCGTTTTTCAATGGGACTTCAAGCGATACGCCTGTTATTAAAGTTCAGTGCAGGTTTCTATGACTTAATTTCCAGATTACGGTTGATATTTTCTTAGCTCCAGCGACGTGAAAAAGCTATTTTAGCAGTTTTGAGGAGTTTGTAAATAATGTTTTTAACTAGCGGACGACATTTTTAAAATCCGAGGGACACAGTTTGAAGTGTCTTCTTTTCGTAGATAAACTCATTGGAAACATTGTTAACAGTTATACAAGAAAAAAATACTTTCTGTATCTTCGCTATAGCACGTCTCATAATGTTATATTTATATGAAATATCGTTAGTTTTGCAAACAATACTTTTGAATGGAGTTTTCTCATACGATATTATTTTAGCTCGCATAGTTTTCTCATAAAAGTGCGTCAATGTGTAAATTTACGTGTTCTGCTGCCATGCAAATAGTTCACAGAGAAATAACATACCATGGGATACGTAATAAAGTATTTAAAAAAAAAAAAATCCCGTGAACCATTTAAGTATTTTTAAAGAATTACTGAATTTAAAACTTTTTCTGTACTTTAGTGAGTCTTTTATTGAAAATTTTACGCTGTCGGTTTTTGAAATTTATATTGCATAGCTGATGGCATGTAAGTTCACAGTGAATTGTTTTATTAAAGTAGGAAGATTGGTTTTAACTATTTGCATGGTAGCTTCAACAAGAAAGTTTTGACTCTGACGTAACGTTATGAAAAAAAAACTGAGAGCTAAAATTGTTTTGAAAAAAGAAACTGTACTCACAAGTATAAAAAAAAATTAAAACTATTTCAGAAAAAATATAAAATTATGATTTTATCGTACTTTGAACACGGTTAAAAGGGCATAACACACATAGAGCGCTAAAATCATTAGTTTAAATCTGTAGGTTTACCGAAGACAATATGAAGGGGACAAAAAACATCACTCTCTGAGGGAAAGTATTCCTCGCGTACCGTATTTCTGAAGAACAATCCCTGACGCCGAAATCTCGTATAGAGTTATTAGCAACGCGACAGATTATATGGCCGCCGAGAAGAGAGAAGAGCTTCGGTCGTTACACTATTATTAAAAAATTACTGTAAAACTGGGTGAATAAGGATAAAATCAGAAACAAATTCCTAGCTTAGAAATGTAACATAAATGAAATTATGCTCAAATTAAACTACTCCTGGTAAATATTACTAATTTGGCAATCTGAAAAAAAAAAAAAAAATATGTTTTTAAAACCACTACTGGAACTTACGATTTACAATTTAGTCCCTATTCACGTTTTTTTTACAGTACTCAAATTGCATTAGTGATGACTTCTTAGGAATAACATTGAAAGTACATTATCGGTGTGTGTGCCCATTCCAGATTCACCACGAATCATGTAAGCACATCAGAAGCTTAGAATCATAGTGGTGTAAGGCATGTAAATAATTTTGACAAAAACAATTAATTGCCTTTACGTATAAATGACATCGCCTTTTTTATAACTTAAATTTTACTTCGAAAATTGAGTAAAAAAGTGTAATAATTGTTAACAAAACTTTCATTTAAGACATTTTTAATACGAATGAAAAAAGCATCTCTTAATACAAGTGTCTCACGCCATCATCATTCTAAGCTCCTCATAGTTTCTAGCGGCCAAAAATGGCGAACATATGTGTTTTTGAGGTTTTTATTGGGTATGAAAGTCTTGGTGCATAATCTTTAATGCATATAGGCGTGCACAGTACAAATTTATCTTTAATATATTATAAAGTGACGTGGTCACCATTGAATGTCTCATAGAGGGTAGTTGTCGACTAGAAGACAGCACACCAGTTCAGTGACTTGCGCCTAGAGGCCAGGATGAGGCGTGATATACATGCTGTGTCGCCCTTATCGCTACCGCTCTTCTAAGCCTCGAACATGCAAAATACGTAATCTCAAACACTTGGAGGTCAATTCTCTAACTCCACCTCTTGTAAAGATCGTCACATGTTAGTGTCTTCCGAGAGCGACAGCGATTAAGAGTATGTGGTAGATAAATAAACACTGAAAACAAATAGCTTTCTATGCTTTTTTTCGAAGCCAACACGGATAAAATTCTCAATGGCAATTCTAGATAATGGTATTTGCCAACTTCATGAGTAAATATTTATACAAAATTACTAATTCGCTACGCGTGATCTCTTGCGTCGCAGTTAAATGCACGAGGTTCCGGCGTCAGAGAGATTGTGCCTCAGAAGTTCGTAACACTGGAAACAATTTTGTTTAAAACGTTTGCTAAAACTATTGTCTAGGATTGCTATTGTTTAACTTTCACAAATTGGCTTCAAGAAACCTACAGTTATAGGTTAATGCTTTCAACGTTGAATTATGTACCACGCCCTCTTAAGGCGGTTCCCTACCTCCGCTTGAAATGAGATGCATCGAATTGCGAGTATTTATTTTTTTAATGAAACTACTAAACGCGCATCAAAACTGTTCGTCTACGAAAAAAACACACACTCCAAAGTATGACGTTATAAGTTCAAAAATTCGGTACGTGTGTTTTAAATATGATTTTCGGGCCTCCGAAAATGGCTGAAAACTGCTTTTTCAGATTGCCGGGCCTGTGAATCAGAAACCAGAATCGAAAAACGCACAAATAGAAGCACGCGTTGGACTTAAAACTATACGTCCCACAAATAAAGTGATATGGTCACCGCTTGAAGACCCGTAGAAGAATGAATACTTGTGAAGCTCTGAGCGCCAGTAGAGTAGCTTGCACGTAGAGGCGAAACTGCGATACACACGCCGGCCGGCGGCGACCTTGCGCTTCATCGATTTGGTACCTCACATACACAAATGCAGTCTATATATGGAGACCCCTTAAGGCTTTCGGGCACGATAAGGGCAATCCAGCAAACTAGGTTAACCTTTGTAGATTTTCTTGGATGTTCGTTAGACCCTTCTTCCACTGCGAGTCCAAGAGCAAGCAGTGTGTGACCCGATACGCACGGAGATTGTTGCGCGAACTGCTGCTACGTGAAGGTGTAGTATAGTGCAGACAGTTTGGCCAACATTACGAGTCTAGTATTGTCCGAAACGAAGCTTTTAAATATCTAGTGTTTGGGAATTTATAGTGGATAGGTTCGAACGTTATGAAACAGTGCTGCGTGCGGCAAAGTTGGAAGCTATATACTTAGCTTTGTTCAGGCGGGTTGCACCTTTTACAACTTCTACATCCAGAGGTGACTTGGGTGTAGTGGACAGATGGTCAGAGACAAAAGGAGCAGAAAGTCCGCCTGGACGCCCGTGTAGTTGAGTGTGAATTGTTTTGTTTATTTTCTGTGTTAGTGACATGGCAGTAAACGTAAATATTGCGAGATATTTTAATGCGGGAATCCGTACATGCAGGTGATGAATTCGATGATGAACGTCCTGTTACAGCACCTATTATAGCAAATGTGTACAATATTTTGCATGAATTACGAATTTGAAAAAAAAAAAAATAAATAAATAAATTCGTCCTATAACCTTTACGCAGCTCATTTCATACGTCACATAACAGGTAGTTCTACAGGAAACAGAATCTCCATTCTTAAATTAATTGTATTAGTTTTACGAGTTGATATGATTATATTCATAACAAGTAGTAACATAACCCACAAACCGTTACCAAAAATAGCAATACAAGTAGCAATTTTATTTTTCACACCTCCCAGATCAAACTGAATACAGTTTTTATTATATAGCGGATGTTCTGATTCAAAACTGGAAAGCCAGCTTCTTAAAACAACACAGCTACTTGTAACACGTTTCGAAAATAGCGCCGAATTCTGCTTTACGACTTCTACACCCAAACTACTCCACCTCGCAGAGATGGTGTAGAAGGTGTAGCTACCGGGTGTTTAAGGTGTAGTTACACCCACAGCTTGAACGCTTTTATTGTTATAACCAAAACGTCACTTGCGGCAAGAAAAACTTGACGTTGCAGTTCGGGTGTAGAAGTCGTGAAAGTTGCAGCTAGGTGTAGACCGCCTAAACAAAGATTTTGTTGATATTTCGATGTTTTTTATTATTATTTTTCACTATTGAATAAATTTTCTATTCGTTATTCTATATAAACTAATTAGATGTTTCTTTCACATCCTAAATTACGAATTCTACGATAGTACTAATTTTGTTTTAGGGTTGACTTATTTAGAAAATACGATATTTATTTATAAATTATTTAATTTGCTACATACAAATAAAGTAATGTCTTAATGGATACGTATATGTTTTTCAGCTTAAACAACACGTAAGTAAACAGCAGCCGACGAATTTATGGAAATATTAGGGAATTTTGCATGCTACTTCACCTCAGTAAATTTTACACCCTAAATCCCAAAATATTTACTGCACTAACCTGGTCGCGTGGTTGATTCAGTAACCTAAATAATCGTTTTGGACACGGTCTTTGAGTTGAACTAAGGATAATCCTACTAGTACTACAGGTTAGAAAGATCAATGTTATAAGTTTGTCGCAGGGAAAGTTTCTGCCACTTGAGCTGCTATCGGTAGTGCACCAATATGATCAATTACAGAGCATTCCTGAATTTTAAGTTACATTACATTGATAATTTAAAACGCGAAATCTGGTTCTTTTCTCTTTAAATTGAGTTAAAATACTTTGATCATTTCCAAGTTTTTTTAAATTTAAATTTACTACGGTTTCGTATTTATCCGGTACATTAGCGATTGAAGCGAAACTTGTGGCAGAAATGTTCCCTGTGCCAAGCTCTCTCATAATAAAACGTATTTTCTCTCTAACATATAGTAGAATTAACCTTAGTTGAACTGAACACTTCGTTTTCATGTACAATGTCGCAGAAAAAAAAGTTTGGCTATATTCAAAATAAAATACAAGTCTACTTATATTTTTATGCACTGGTGCTAATTTCATAAATTATTATTCGTAAACTATTTTGTTAGTGACATGGCAGTAGTTGCGTTATACCTTTAATGAAATATGC
>PNEQ01083105.1:66603-80712 GCA_003012365.1 Medauroidea extradentata | reverse complement strand
TAGGCGACAAGAACCTCTCACCTAAAATGGGACCGCGGGCACTCATGCCCGCCCTTCGGGAAACTTAGGTTATTTCCCCTAGGTTAAGTAGAGCTAAGCTTAATTTAAGTTTATCTTTTACAGCTGGATCACGAGCCCTCCCTGCTCGTCTTTAATTTTCGCCTTCTAACACAACTAATAAAGCATGTTATACATAGCATGAATTCTATCTTTTCTTCCTAGCGTGGAGAACCCACCTCGCATGTCTATTGTAATGGGTTTCCTCCCGCGACCTCGCGGGTTTACCACGACCATCTACGGGATTAGCTCCCAGTTAAATCTGAGGGAAGCGCCAGACCACAAACGCTGGCTTGGCGCTTCATAACCCCACAGTAGGCCATTCGAGCCATGTTCTTCCCTAACCCAAGCTGCATGCAGTAGTTAGAGCGTATAGGCCGCAGGCATTGGTATGAGCCTTCCAGGTTAGTTTGGAGTCTAGTATGACTCCAAGATATTTAACCTTGGGTTGGTACTCGATTGGCGCGACAAACAGGGAAGTCTGGGAAAGAGCTGGAGGAATTTTTCTTCGGGCAAAGACAACTGCTTCTGACTTGCCTACATTTATCTTGATGCACCAGAGTGTGAACCAGGCCTCTAGGGCCTGTAATGCTTCTTGTAGCAAGTGAGGCATGCCAAGAAGTTGCAAACACAGCTGTATCATCTGCATAGCTTGCAAGATGGGTTGTGGGAACGGTGGGTATGTCAGCTATGTATATGTTAAACAATACTGGGCCGACAATGGAGCCCTGAGGCACTCCTGCTCTAATAGGGTAAGGGTCTGACCTTGCTCCAGATAGCGTAACTACAAAGCTGCGTTCACATAAGTAGCTATGCATTAATTTTATATAGCAGTCGGGAATGCCCACTCTGTGCATTTTATACACTTGCCCGGCATGCCATACTCTGTCGAATGCTTTCTCTATGTCGAGGAATACAGCGACAGTGTACCTGCATTGATTGAAGCCTTGCGTTATATGCTCTACAATATGAACAAGCTTTTTGTATTGTAGAGTGACTGCATCTGAAGCCGAATTGCCTACTTGGCAGGATGTTATTCTGTCCAAGGTGCATCATGATCCTTAAGGGGGGGCATGTGGCGAAGTTTGTTTAACAAGCCTCGTGTCATTCGCCACAGGCTGTTGTCCTCTGTACCGAGGGCAGAAACTTTGTCTTGCCACTCTGCACACCTATGAATGAATATTTCATTCTTTATCTGCTCCTGTAGCCTTCGGAAGCAGTTCTTATGATGAAGGGATCCTGTCTGTCGCCAGTACTGGCGGGCATTGTTGCAGGCTGTAATTAAGTCACGAATACGTTGTAGCAGTGTTCGTGGATTGGATACATATGCCTTTCTAGGGATAAACCTATCAATTGCGGTCTTTATTGTGCTAGTGAGTGTAGCAACACACTCATCAACCTGCTCAGGGGTATCGATATGCTCTGGAGTGTTCAGCTCCCATTCCATGTAGTCTTGCAAGGCGGGCCAGTTTGCTTTAGAGTACTGGAGAGTAGTGCGCATTTGATTGGCGGTCGCTCTTGTGTTCTCTATTAGCAGGAGGACTAGAAAGTGGTCAGACATAAGCTCATGTAGTACTTCTAGTTCATACACAAAGCTTATGTTTTTATAAATAGTTATATCTAGTACATCTGGTCGCTTCCTGTTGTCTACATCATCAGGGTACCAGGTGGGGTTGTCTGGCGCACACACCATATAGTCATGGCGCAACTGGTGGGTATATAGCCTACTGCCATTAGTCGTGGCTACTCTTGAGTTCCAGGAGGGATGTTTAGTATTTAGGTCTCTCAGTATTAAGGCAGACTGCAGAGGGCCTAATAAGCTAGATAAGTCCTGGTTAGTTAGCTGGCTAGTGCGACAGTACACTGATACTACAGTCAGTGGCTTGCTATATATGTACTGACAGCTTAATAGTGGCAGCTGTGGGACTGGAGCTATAGTATGAGCTATATTATTTTTAATGATGATAGCTACCCCACCATAGCGACCTTCTCGGTCTTTTCAGTGGATAACATATCCAGGGATGCACAATTTGTCAGTTTGGAGCAAGTGCATTTCATTCACTGCTACCAACTGTACTTCATGCCTAAAAAGGAAGTCTGACAATTCGGCTTCCTTTCCAAGTAGTCCTCTTTCATTCCAGAAGAGTAGCCTCTGGAATGGAGTGCGCAAGTTATGAAGGACCTGCGGGGGATTATTGGTGTGGGCCATTATTGATTAGGTCACACATCTGTTGTGTGAAATTCACTACAAGATTTATGCGGTGAACTTCAGAGAGACCAGGGGTTTGCCAAGCCACTAGCATGTTGCATAGTGAGTTGGTGATAGCGCTTACAATATTATTTGCATCGCGAACCTGAGAGAGTGCAGTTTGTAGCCTGTCTGTACTCTGCAGTGTGTCGGTTAGTGGCTGCACTGTTTAGCGCTGGGGCGGGTAAGGCAGGGTTGGTACCACTGTTTGCTGGGCCACGAACAATGGTGCTGGTAGCTGGCTTTGCGGCGCAAATGGAATGCGGGCCGGAGGGGAGGAGGGTGGGCTCGTCTGTATGCCGGCCGATCGAGCATGGAAGGGGGAGGCAGGTGCCTGTACAGCCACCGACTCGAGTTCGTACCTCGGCGGGGTCTGCTCTCGCGACCTGTCTACAATATTTGCACTGGGCTGGGAATAGATGCAGGCTCAGTCTCTATTGGGCCTGTTTCCATCACTTCCCCAGTTACCTTACTGGCATAACTGGGTCCCTTCCTTGTCTTTGAGGAGGTAGTCTGATCGGCTGTGGGTGGAGGTCGCGGGTTCAATTCCCTGCTCTCACCTTTTGGCTTGTTCTTTTGGCTGTTCTTGCCCCTGCGAGTTTCACTGTTCGTCTGGGTTTCAGGGCGCTTTGGCGGAGGGAGGGGAGGTCGCTGGGTTTTCCCGCCTTTCCCTACCTTGTGCTAGCCTTCATGCTGGCTGTTCTGCTCGGGGCTCGAGTTAGGCCTCTTGGCCTGTTTCCTGGGCTGAGGGTCTCTAGTTCGAGTCTGCATAGGATAACTACCAGCTCGCCGACTAGCAAAGTATTGCTGGTCTCTGTGCGACTGGGTCAGCTGTGGCTGTCTCTTAGGTCGCTGTTCAGCTGGCCTGCGGGAATTTTCAGCCTTCACATACACCTCGCAACCGCGGTAATTAGCCACATGAGACTTGCTGCAGAGAGAGCACATAGGCGCAGAAGCATTATACTTACTCGTGGCGTGATTGCCGGCACACCAGCGACACACTGTCGTGGCCTTGCAAGCACCTGCTACATGTCCTAACCTCTGGCAGTTACTACATTGTAGTATGCCTTTAGGGTGACAGAAAGGCTCTATTTTTACACGCACGCACATGCAGTACTGTACATGTAATATTGCGCGGCATTCGTGGTCGACATCCACTTTGTACATTGACAGTACTTGCCTGCCTCCGTTCTGTACAGGCGTGATTTTCTGTACTGCCACACCTTGCCTAGTGAGATCGGCTGCGATGATATCGCAGTCAGTGCCTCTGGGGACATTTTTCATTATGTACATGCCTGCGGGCTTATTATGTACCTGTTTCCATATGGTTAGCCATGGTGTCAGCTTTTTGCTGTTGCATGAAAGCAGTGCAATTTGGTCCTTGAAGAGGCGGAATAGCATCTCTAATTTTCGTTAAAGATTTAGTTATGCGCCATAGACTGTTATCAGTGGTGGAGACTCGCAACAATTTTTCATTCCACTGGTCCGACTGCTAGTGTAATATTTCTTTGTTTATTTGTTCTCTTAAGTTATTAATTTGTGTCTTGAGTTGCCAGTTTTTACCTCGTGAATAGCGTCTGCACAGGCTATTTTTTTGAGTGATTAACTGCCTGATATTGTCAGGCAGCAAACACAACAATCTTTCAGATTTTTCTCCGGGACATATTTACTTATACCTACTTGTATTAGCTCTGTAATTTGATTTATTGCTAAGTCTAATTCCACGGGAGTACTTATAGCAGCTGGTAGATTAAGGCAATCGTCCAGATAAGTTTGAAAACCTCGCTTCGCCAATCTTTAATTGTTCAGATTGGCCAGTTTTCCGTCTCTAGTTGGTCAAATGTAATATGAATGGGGTAATGATCTGAGGCCAATTCGAGTAATATTTCTAGATCTAGATTAAAGGCCGTATTAATACCTTTACCAACTACGTCAAGAATATCAGCCTGTTGTTTTTCTTGATATGGTTCAAAAGTGGGTTCGTTGGGGGCATGAACTAGATAATTATGTCTCGACTGATGGTCAAAAAGAGTATTTCCATTAGCTGTTCTTGCCCTGCAGCCCCAGGCGGGGTGCTTAGCATTGAGGTCACCAACAGCTAATAAGTTTGGGGAAATATTAATTAATTCATTTAAGTGCTTGATGTAGCTGCGTAACATGAGGGAAGTCAGCAGAAAGTTCGCCCAGTGGTCCCTGTTACTCCATGCCTATCACTTTACGGTCGAGCATGTTCCAGAGAAGGGCAACCATCTTCCTGATGTGTTGTCAAGGTTGGCATGCCCTGATGTCGCCATCAACGAAGTCGAGCAGGACATCCTGCCACCCATAACCCAACAATGCAGAACTAGTCAAGAACAAGATACAGGCGAAGAAAGGTATTCCTCCCAGGACTCCGACCAATTCACCAAGTCGATGTTGTCGTGGCATAGACCAGAGTGAACTCGACGATATGGCTGTCCAGTAAATAGATGGTGCACACACAACTCCAAAATGCGTGGCACTTAAGTAGTAATAACCACTATAGGGAGTTGTGAATGCCATCTTGTAGGGGTCGGCTGATCTCATGTGTACATGCCAGCGCTCGCTCCTGAGGTCGAGCATGGACAAAATTTCGGCACTGCTCAAGGTAGCCAGGGCATCCCTCATGTTGATGTAAGGGATGTTGCAGATTTAGTCAGGAGAATGACTGCATGGAAATTGATGCAAAAGCGCCAGGTGACATTCTTTCTCTGGGTCCAAGGTTATGGCAGAATTGAACCATTTGTCTGATGACCCAATGAAAACATTGTGTAGTATTTCTTGTACCTGCTCATTAATTGTACAGGCTTGATGTGGTAGGTAGTTATGAAGTGGACTGTAGACAGGATGGTAATGCTCTAGGTGTGTTCAGAGACAGGGGTGCAACAAAGTGTCATAAGTGGCAAACAAATTGCAACTCTCTGCTGGAAGGTATCTGAGAACTGTGGCAGCACATCATTGCCCATGCTGTCAGCTGGACATATGGGGCAACACCTGGTGTGTAAAGATACAGAGCATAGGCAGCATGTTGCTCAGTGAGGCTGAAGTGAATGCAGAGGGCAGAAGGCCCTACAATTGTGTTCTGTTAATTGAGCCATAGAAGTCCATGGACCACTGCTTCGTGAAAATCACTACAGCTAATTGCAATCATCACTGTCTCTAAATTACGTATTTCTAACTTGATGTAGCTATTTTGGCTGGTTACCACTCCAGATTTATCACAAAGTCTGTACAGTAGTATTAGTTTGCCTGATTTTGACATTTCTCTTCTGAGAAACATGCCCCAACAGCTCCATTACGTTGTCTCTTCAGACCTTCTTGATTTCCTGGAAAAGCATTGTGTGTAAAGGCTTGCTTGAACATATTCCTAAAGGTCAACATAATGGAACTGCCACATGTTTCTCAGAAAAGAAATGCTAAAATCATGAATATGTATAGGTACTGTACAGACTATAGCAATGGGTGCACCCAGGATTTTGGCTTGTGGAGGTTACAAGACCTAATAAATGACCAATTCTGGAAACTACAGGCAGGTGGATCTCGACAAATCTCTCTTTTATTTGTTATAATATACTGGTAGCATGTTCAGAAACATGTGAACACATTTGCTTGCATAACTTCTCAACGCACATGCACTGTGCATGTGCTACTGTACTGTAGAGTAGAGTGGGGTAAAAGTGCACTGCAGGTAAAAGTGTGCAATGCAGTTATGTTTGGTCTCACAAATATTAGGGTGGCAAATCAGAGTTGGTGCTAAAGGCGTCATGGCGGAGCATCGTTACATGTGAGAACGGCTGGCTTCGACGAACAGCAACGAAACCATGGGTTAAATATTAAATTTCACGCTATTGATGTAACATTAAGATTTCTAGCAACTAGTTTACCAAGAAAGGATAAAGTGTTAGAAAATAATGCACTAGTCTGTTTGATAAAGTGGTTTTTTCCCTTGTGTCGTGATGTTTCACAAAGATCACACTGCACACCACAGATAGCAGCACTTACTGGAAATGGGAGGTAAGAACTGTGGGGCAAAATAACGCATGTGCAAATGGGGTAAAAATTCGCATTGCGAACTTTTGCCCCGCATGCAAACTTTTCGTTTACAGTCCTCGTAAATAACTTGTGCAGTGTAATAATTTAAATACCATTTAAATGTGACACCAACATATTATGTACATACTATGTATTTACATTCTGTTTTACTTCTTATATAGTAATTTGTTCTTATTGTTACGGGAATTATCAGAGGAAAATGAAGCGGAAACTGTGAACACCAGAGATGTTGGTGATAGCTCAACAGAGACTTGCAGAAGGAGATTCAAAACGTAAAATAGCTGCAGATTTTGGTATTACGGAGGCTGCTCTATGTAAAAGGTCAAACAAGTAAGAATCCCTTAGTGTGAAAATTATTATATATTTTATCAATATAATTTGTATAACAATAAAATTTAGTTCAAAGTAAAAAAAAACAGTGCATAGATCTTATCAACTGCGAGATAATTCGAACCCACTTATACAAGTGACAGAAACTGGAAGAGAAATCGGCAATAAGATTTGTTGAAGAACCGTCCCAGCATTTGCCTGGCCTGAAGTGATCTAGGAAAAACCACAAAAAAAAAAAACCTGAATGGCCGGATTGGAGATCATGTTTCAAACCAAGTCTTCCTGAATCTAAATCCAATGTGTTACCATTGCGCTACCTTGCCCAATTTCTTTGCAATTAATAGTTGTTTTTTTATGATCTACCAATATATTATTTTGCAGTATTTTTCACGGCTCTGGTGTGGTCAAATATGGAAGTTTTACGTTAACATTCATACCAGAGCAAGAGGATAAACTAGCCGGCCATTGCAGACAATTAGATGTATCCTTTTGCAGACTCACGTTTAATCATCTCAGAAAATAGGCTTCTGAGAATGCAGAGGCTAACAGCATCAAACATAGGCTTAATAAAGAGTCAAAATTAGCAGGAAAAGACTGGGCATTAGTTTTCATAAAAAAACATTGTTTGTCATTGTGAACACCACAACAAACAAGTCTGGCAAGAACGATGGGATTCAACAGAGTGCAGCTGAATGTATTTTATTAGTAATTTTTTTGATATTATGGTACAACACAAATTCACACCTGGTTTAATTCATAACATAGATGAGACTGGAATGTCAGCGGTTCCAAATAATGTTCCCAAAGTTATCTCTCCTACAGAAAAAAATTGTAGGGAAATTTAGTCAGATAACCGTTTTCCAAGCTGTTTACATGCAAAGATTTTCCAGAAAAATATATGTTTCTGTGTAATTAGTGAAATTTTATAACACATTAGTTTTATAAGTACAAGTAAAATGAATCTTAACATATCTTGCAATTTAATTTTTACTTTACAATTTTCTGATACCTTGCGAACTTTTGCCCCACTGGTGGGGCAAAAGTGCATATCAACAGTGTGTTGGAAAATACATCCATGCATTCAAAATATTAATAACTAAGTTATAATACCTAGTCCATTAGACTCACAAATGATCATAAATTTTGAGTTATAAATAACAAATTTTTTTTGCTCTATTAACGTGCAAGATAGTCGAGTTGAAATGTTAAGTGCATATTTTTGCCCCACTCTACTGCTCTACTAGTAAACACATAAATTTATATAAAAAAATTAAATCCATTATGGGGAAAGACAAAAATGTGAGGGGGGGGGGGGGCATGTGCCACAAGTACCACCCTCATGGTCAAAGCAGTTGGTATGTCTGTTTAGATGGGTGTATAACACAGTTTTTCACGAAACAAGGATTTCAGAGAAAAAAAAAAGGTGAAGCAACAGTGTTAATACAAGGTGGCCACAGAAATGTTGAAATGAAATTCCCTGACTTTTCCAGGTTTTTACCTGACCATTAAAAAAATTTTCCCTGACTAACAACATTTTGTAATATTTACATGTGATATATATTTATAGAACATTTACGAACTAAAAATACAGGCTTACATTGTTTTAGTATGATATAAAATTATAAAGTAAAACTTTGTACTATTAGGATCAACATAAAATATTAAACACAGGGTATGAAACATTTGAAAACTTAAACTTACCGTACTTCCTTCGCATAAAAATTTACTTATACTTAACAGAAACATTACACCTTTGCGAAAAAATTGCACTACGTACCTTATGTTTTTTTAATAGGCTACAGCAAAAGCTACATTCAGGCAAAAATTGATTTTCCACAATAACAGAAAATCCTATTTCCAAGGATTTTCTGCCACAATAACGTAACATCAAAGACCCTGTATCAACATAAAACTGCATCTAACATAGGAAAATTTACTGTACACAGTATTTTTCTTTTATTATTGATCATGGAACTTGGTGATTGATCGACAGAATAATCGGCAAAACTCCCCTTGTAATGTTGCAACATTTCAATGTTCCCGCCCGTATGCAAAGAAAACAAATATTTACCGGTATTCCCGCCTGATGCAAAGTAAACAAAGACAAATGCCCATGAAAATAAGAAATTTATGTCACAGTTAAAAAAAGACATACACTTACCGGTACCACAAACTATTTACATCAGCGACTATAAATTGTGCGCACGCACACTAGAATTTAATCACACAATAACATTTTTTCGTCAGAGACTGCAATATTTTATGCATTTCTGTTGCTACACAAAACCCATTTTTCCTTATGGCTAGCACATGCTGATACAACAAATTTTCTACTTCTGGCTATTTGCATTTTACCCTCACAATGCAACTTTGTTTTTCGGCAATGACTCTAGCGTAGTTTTTTCGTTGCACCAATGTCGAACATTCCCTTTGTCCACGTTGAATTTTCGACCTGCCGCCCTTTTTCCATGTTCCAATGCGTAACCAACTACTTTCAGTTTAAACTTAGCATGGTACATGGCGCGTTCCTTTTCCATTTGCACTTGTTTAGACCGAGCAAGGCAGTAGGCAACATGCGCACATGATGGTGATGAACTGGGCGAACTGGCAATGGTAAGGCCATGCGCCGCCTACAATGGACACCATTAGTGTGACGTCACATGATGACGCTGGTTCCAAACAAACCCTCTGGGATGAGACTGTTGCTGTTCGTGTCCAATAAGTTGACTGTGGTCCCTCAGGGCCTATGTTAAACAATGATATAATTTTTTGCTCTTGTTCGTAAAAATCTAGTCTTAGAGAAAGTGAACGAATTTCATAGTTTTCAGAATTAATTTATATCTAAGAAGTTACGAACAAAGTCTAACAGATAATTTTGTAGCGTACTCGAAGTTATGTTTGTGTAAATAGTGGCGAGGTTACTTAACCTAAAGGTAAACATGCATGTTGTTCTCGTTTGAATAGTAGAATTTACTTGCAGTTCGATGAAGTGCAGTAAAAGAATAATAAATTAAGCATCTGATAACTAATCGAAACTATATTTATATTATTTGTGGTCATTCTTTAAATTAATCCGCCATTATGTTTTGTCACTTGTATGCTGTGTTACGATTACGTCCAACAGTTTTTTAGCGCATTAGGTGCCTTTCCCAGGCAATTTGTGAAGAAATCTTAAAACAATAATAATATGGGAACTGGCCCCAAATCGTAGAAGGTCAATTTCTTATATTGGCTTGTGATGATTGACATAATTTGTCGTTACTATTTGTAGTCTAGTTTTAAGTTACCTCACAAGGTGTACAAAAACATCAGCACTACATAACAAGTGCAGAAAGGTACAGAATGCTACATAAGATATAGGATAAAAAAATTAGCAATTTTACCGTTTTTATGGTAGGCCTAGTTTAATATGTTGCTTAACCTTTTCCTCAAAGGTTATTTTATAGTTACAATTTAATTATAAGAAAATATAGCCTTAGGCAAGGCAATCAAGGTTGGAGAAATTGTGGGGTAGGGAACAAAAAATTTTTGGACAGGGGTACAGAAAATAGTAATGCAGGAGCATTGGAAATTATAGGGTTGGAGTACTATAAATGTGAGAAAGTGACATTAAAAATAACGTGGTAGAGGTACAGTAAACTGTACGGTAGGGGAACAGTAAATTGTATGGGTAGGGCTATTAAAAATGTGAGACAAGGACATTAAATATAATCATGGAGCAGAAGTACAGAAAATTGTAGGGTAGCACAATTAAAAATGTGTAGCAGAGACAAAATACATAAATAAATGCTCACAACTGTGCTGCCGTATGGTGGTGAGATCACTTGTTCCCATCACTAAAAAACCCTCTTCAAAACATCCCTGAACCTACCAACCCCCTTCACCGTCACCCACTCCTATCCATTTGTATGGATGTGTACCGGAGGCTAAGAAATAAATAAACAGAATATTGTTAATCCATTCATGCGCGGCACGCAGGATAATCTCTTTGATCCATGCATCGGCAGAACTAATTGTTTCGCCTACTGGAAAATAATTAAATATTCTTCAAACCTTTCAAAATACGGTTGTGGCGTAAAACGTTGGTTAACATTCTGCGAGTAAACAGTGTGTATTTATAACTAACCAAAAATATTTTTCAAACATTTTTTTATACTTTTTTTCAAATATTTAAAGTGAAATATTTTCTGCGGATAATCCACACACTGATAATCGGGAGTCTTATAAGTTACTGGATAAAATAAATCAACATAAGGAAAACTATTTTGCTATTGTATATTGACACAAATTGTTGTGCAGCCTCTTTCTGCTAAGCAATAAATATTTTATTTATATTTTAAATGAATATTTTCAATTTTATATGGCACAGTTGTTTTTAGCCAAGCCCTCATAACTGGGATAGGGAAATTAATCTGTAAGGCCACGGATTCCTATTTATGATATTTTAGTGAGTTTAATTTTTTTAAATAATGAAAGGGAGCAGACATCACAAAACCGTTACATAGAAATATTGGAAATAGTTTGTGCTATGTAGCGTAATTTTTTTACATAGTGAGTTTGTGTAATTTTGGCTAATTACTGACTTTAAGGAAATTGAAATAAGTTAATAATGGACAATTTGAAGTACATGCCCCCTGACGTCACAGCAGGGGAAAAGTACTGTGGGAAACAAAGCTTGTTTACAAACATGCTGATTTGTTAGTTGGTGACTGCAAAAAGCAAAAATGTTGCACACTCATAGATTTGCATGCAAGGGTAAAAAATAGTAGTTTCTACTTCATGGTTAAGATACACAAATACATAAGATTAAGGTTCACCTGAAAAAACGGCAAATTCCAAACAAATAATCAATTTTCTTGACGTAAATCTCATTCAGGACATTTGACGTCAAACAGCTAAATGAAGGTTATGTTCGGCTGCGGTATCCATGGAGATAGGAATTGTTTCCCACACCTGTCTGAAGCTCTGCCTCTTTTCAAGTCGTCCATTAGACAAAATTTTAGAAACGCATCTTTTCAAAAAAATTGGCTGCATAATGCAAACAATTTTCAACATTTATATGTAGCAGTTTTGTGATATCTGCTCTCTTTCATGATTTAAAAATTTAAACTCGCAAAAATAGCATAAATATGAACGCATGGCCTTAATCCAAGATTGCTCAAGTTTTATACCTCAGTCGGACAACACATGCAAAGTAAAATAAATGTTGCTGCAAAATAATAACGAACTAAAATAAGGCATCTATACTAACACAGGTCATTAACAAATAGTTTTATTTGGTATATTGAAAAGATAAATGTAATAATGAAATTTATACTATGAACATGACAATTCTGGGAAGTCTGTTGTCGATCTCCATCATTCATTGTTGAACCTTAATTACTGTTTGTAATATTGTGCGCCAAATTCCAACATGCTGTCGCAAGTTTCATATTAATTTAATTTCACAATGTTGTATTACATTTGTTTTAAAAATGTCAAACAGTAAGTGTTGCCCTGCACCTTTATATGCTATTCAGTATAGAGCATTTCACAAAGATAAATAACCAGAGTAAAAATTGCCGTTTCTAATGACTAATAAAAATTTGTACTACATTGAGTGATATGAAGTTGGTATTAGGTAGGGGGTGATTGTAGTTATAGATGTGACTACTTCAGAACGTCTGTGGCAAAACATACGGTTCTCAGTTGCTAACATTGGAGTTATGATTCCCTTATTATTTGCTCTGTATTTGTAGCTAATGTCTACAGTTCAGGAAGTTCTGAGCTATAATTCCACTAATGTTATGCAAATTGGCAATTCTGACACTTAAAGACTACAAAACTAATGAAATTGGTGAAATTCAGATGAAGTCGTTAGAAAGAGTAGAAATAGATCATATACAAATACGTAAAATGAAATATGCAGTCTACTGCAGTCTAAAAGTACCTTGACAACAACAGTTATGTGGGCTACCATCTCAGTAGATTAACCTAAAGGTTAGGGCACCAGTAACATTACTGCAAAACTTTAACCTGCCATATCTCCCCAATGGCACCAAACTTCAAGTGAAGGTTTTGAAAAGAAAGAAAAAAAATTCTAATTGAGGCTGGAGTCTTCACTGGCTGTGCTCTGTGCAAATCAGTTTTAAAACCACTTATATTACTGTAATTGGACCATCCAATTACCATTTCACATTTAAGAGACCATAATTCTCCCCTGAAGGTATGTTTTACTGTCATAATATAGGCGATTCGGGATAAAGTGAGCACTCAAAGAAGCCCTGCTAATGTTCCATTTTCAGCCAATTCGTATCTCTACGCACGTAGGGGCTAACGACGAGACGTGTCTAACCTCTCTGGACACGTCACTTAATGCTTGCATGTGTAAGATAAAATTGTGCAGTCAGTATGAATAAATAAAGTTTAATAAAGAAATTGTATTTTTTAAATAAAATACAATTGTGTCAATTTCGGTTGATTCTGTTTCTTTATTGTTGTATTTAAATAAGAAAACACTGAACTATATTGCCTAGTTCCGCTGCCAACTACGGTATACAAGCAGTAAGGGGACTATAGTTAATGTTGTATTGTATGCAATAACAGCTAGTGATATTTTTCAAAAGTTAAATTTTTAGTGCTCATTTTATTCCGAATGACCTATACATAAGGCCAAGGGACAGTCATAAAAAGCAGCAGATATATACTTAGGATTGCTTTTTGCGTGGGCAGTTATAGCTAATAGCTTGCTGCAAAATAAGCCCAACTAACAGGTCAGTTATATTAACACTTGATGGACAAACTACTAATTTGGTGTAAAAAGAGGTTCTTTAAATAAAGTAAATATTAGGTAGCTGCAGCGAAAGATACAAGAGGGAAAAGTTGCGGGCGAACTGCTAGTTAAACAAATATTTCAAGTAATGACAAAAGTTTCTATGAAGCTAACTTATAAAGCAACAGAAAAACCACTTTCCAAACACAGAACACTAATAAAGCTGCTCTTTTAAAATCCAAGTAGTCCAGAGCACGGCCGTAGAAGAACAGGTCTGGACACTCGCCTATCTAACAATGTATTTTCCTTGACCTCCTTATTGTTTGGCTGTAGTTTGTCAAGTTACCGAGAATGTCGTACTTTTTGGCGCTGTTTTCCGGGCGGTCGGACTCAAACTCCGCCCACTTTTTTCCATTGTTAAATTTATAAAGTAAATAAAGATTGCTGGAGCCGTTTCTTAAAATTGTGAGCGAAGAAAGTATTTCGTAAATTGATAAAAAATACGTTTTGATAAATTGTTTATTTTAGCGGAAAGGAAGTGGGCGGAGTTTAGTCCGACCGCCGTAACATCAGCGCCAATAAAACACAATATTCTCGGTAACTTGGTGAACTACAGCCAAACAACAAGGGGGTCAAATATCCAGGCGAGTGT
>PNEQ01083105.1:37572-66503 GCA_003012365.1 Medauroidea extradentata | reverse complement strand
GTCCAGAGTAAATAAGAAACCTGGCTAGTTAACAATACCTTTTGTTAAAGTTACTATGCCAGCATTAAAACAAAGTTCTCAAATAATATAATTCATTTATATGTATAATTAGTAATCAATAATAATAATAATATAGAACAACAACCCTTCAAGTACAGTCAGAAATTCTTCAACTACAAAAAGCAAAATGTTCACAAACCAAGCATCATGAAATAAGTAAAAATATTTTCACTATTTTAATTGTTATGTTCATAATTTTTTTTCTTCCTTAAACAGACAATATGAATGGCTCACCAAACACTTTATACAAAACACAATACTGTAATTATATATGTAATGCAATTCAAACCACTTTTTGCCGATATTTTAAATTCATAAGCTGGATGGCTGCTAACATAAAAATTGGGTCAGATATAATTTTTCTAACAATGAAAGCAAGATGCTTATCTAACACAAGCTAACAGCAATTATTATTATTGTCTGCATTTAAGTCAGCAAATAGTCTATAGTATTAAGTTCCAGCACCAGATAAAGACAAATTACCTACAAACACTACAGTAAAAGTTCAGTTTAACATAGCTGAGGAAACATTCATAAGACCTAGGTAAATAGTTTTTCGTGTTGCTCTGGGTGAGAGCAAGGGTGTCATGAGGGAGGGGAGGGGGAAGGACAAAATAACTTGAATCATGCAGATTTATTATTATTAATGGAGTGTAGCCAAATCTGTTAAATGCACACAAGTATTCATATTGTGACGTGCACTGGCACGTAGCCCATACTTGGTTTCTTATCATATAATAATTTAAATTTTTTTGTCTCTGTTACTTTAATATTTTGTTTTGTGTTTGTAACGATTTAATTAGGCCAACTTAATCTAAGTGTAAAGATGTATTTTGCGGGATCCACCATATTAATTGGGGATGCTAGTAGAGAAATTAACATTAAAATTTAACTGCTAAAGCAAGTTTAAAAGTAGTACATTTTACAGGTCAATTTTATTTGAGTTATGTCGTGCTCAAACTCTTTTTAAAAATAATTTAATTTCGAATAACTTTTCCAAGCAAAATTTTTTTGTAGTTTGCTTCATTTGGATTTTGAAAATTTCAAGTAGGCTCTGAGCTCACCTCCTCTGGGATATGATTCATCTGGCAAGCAGGTCAGAGTTCAGACACTTGGAGGCACGTACAGAGATGTGCCAGTATGCAGCTTGGTCCACAGCCCATTAGTCTATCTTCTTGGATGTAGTGCCGTGCGCAACAGAACACTGAAAAGGTGGTGCTCCGTGGGACTATTTGACAATTTGCTGAAACAGCTTTTCCTCAATTAAATAAAGTAATTATTAACTTGTGGTCTTTGAACAATAACCTGTTGCTTAATTTTGTCTGTACCTGGGTAAGGTAATTTCCTTTGAATATAAAATTCAATTAACAATTTTTCTAACAAGTTGGATCCTGATGTATCACTCCGCTGCTCGGCCGAGTAAGTCAGAGTGTTCTCTCAGGAGAAGTCAGTCGTCATCGGTCAAAGCGAATGAATGGACACAGAGATTGCCGGTTAAATTGTGCCCAGTTGTGGCGTCATGGCGGGAGTGGCTGGACATGTCAGGCGCTGGAGAGGGGCTGTGAAGCCTAGAGGGTGGATTTGCAGGGAATATGGTTTTTTTATAAACTTTTTTTATAACAAGTTGTAGGTGCTTGTAACAGTACAATTCAGAACAAAGGTAGACTAGACACTTTCAGGCTAGGTTTCTCGACCGAGTGCAAACGGCAAGTCACAGTATTTAGGCAAATTAAACTGATGTAATCCGGGCCGAGCACTCGCCACATTAACCGCCATGGAATTCTGGCTTTGTATCAGAACGTATAGCCACTAGTGTCCCTTGTCAACTTCTACCAATGAGAGATTAATAAAAGATAAAGGAGGATATTTATTTAGTTTTTATTTATTCTTTGCGAATTAACACCACTGCTATCTGGGCATCATAATCATCGTTAAAACTTCTACAACAAAAACAAACAAAAGTTCTGCGGTAAGGTGTCTGCAAGGGATAAGGAGCAGTTCCAGCCTTCCTTCGTCGTTCCTGCCGTTCTCCTGCTACATCATTTAATAATGGCAGAGTTCAGTAGAAGAAACCAGCACTGCCACCCTTACAATATTTACCAAAAACCGGTTGATTATCTCTTCTTTCCAAAATTTATATTTAACCTGGTTCACTGTACTCGAAAGCAAAAAAACGAGAAAACTAAAAGATAAAAAATTTGGCCTGCAGTAAGGAAGCACCAGCATTCAACTATGGTAATAATGACTCATATATCATATTTTGAGACAAAGTACGTTTACATTTCACCAAGGGCTGTGTAGTTTGCTGTGTGTGCATGTCTGTGTATGCTGCCACACAATGATTTTGTTCAATGCATGTGACAGAATGGCATTTGCAGTGCAGTCCGGTCTCCCTCTAAACTGATTGACATCCAAAGCAGACGTAAAGGTTTCTACAGTAACATTTATTTTGGCCTAACATCACTTTCACCGAAACCCACAAAATCTTACATACGTTCCTTTTTCACTTTCCTTCTGTTGAATTGTTTACGAGATATTTTACTCAAATATGTTAGCAAATTAAATTTTTCTTTCATCAAGCAGCAAGTTAGTTATACGTAGTTTATCGCCTGTAGAGCAAGAAGTTTATTTCTGCATCGATTAATGTACATATCTCACGTGCATGACGTATGGAAAACAAAAACAGTTTTGGCTGCAACACAGTAGCTGACGGCAAATAAACTACTGCAACTCAGCACTAGTCAAGAAGTTGCTGACTCTCCAACTATAACCGATGGTATAATATTATTAATAATTAATAAAAATATAATTTTTGTCTGTTGTTTCGTCCTTACTGACAGAACTCCTTTTGTGGAATTATCTGAGTTATTTGTTTATTATTTCCTTGGTTTGTATTTTGGTGACTGGGTGCTCATTTCTGTTGATTTATTTTCTTGTTTGTATATTATAAGTTACTGACTGAATTCCTTGCGAAATTATACACATTTACCTATGTTTACCAGTTGCAAACAAAGTCCTTTTGAGTGGTTTACTTGTCTGTTTGTATTCTTTGGTTTTCTGTAACACTATTTGCTGTAATGCTGTATGTCCAAAACACTTCTTTAGTTTGTAACTGTGCTGTTAAAATATGTAGGCATAACTCGTGAAACTTAGCATCATTCCTTTCAGAATCTTTTTTTATCTGGAAATAGAAAATGCGAAATGGCCATACAGAGGCACCAGCATTCGGTAAAGAATGACTCAAGTACTATATTTTCCAGGCTAAGTATGTAGTAACTCCACCAAGTCCTGTATTGAGTGTGTTTGTCACCGTGATTTGGAAGTTGTGGATCCTCCACCTCCTGATTCAAAACAGGATACTAGACAAGAATTAAGGCCTTGCTCGTGGCCGAGAATTTGACGATATCTCTTTGATTCCGAGAGGTTTGCAATATTCAATAGCATCTTTACATTAGGGCACCATGGCAGTCAACGATACCAGATTACAATAACAATATTGGATTACTGGTAATTATACGGCAATCTCTCTGATCCCGGCAAAAGTGAACTACATTCTACAACTTTCAATAGAATTTTTTGAGACTCAGAAGTGCATGATAACACTTTAGAAATGGCAATGTGCATGGAGACCGAGTACTAGGCATAGTGGTTTGAAGAGCACATAGGTTAGGTCGCCATGCTAAGAAGGTTAAGTCTCAACTTAAACGTGAATGTGCAAGCTGGACTTTCTCACCGAGTCGTCCTGGCTAGGGTAATGGTTTGAGGTAAAGGCGAGATTAGACTTAGGCTCCATTCTCAAGAAGCAACCCAAGTTAGGTTGGTAGGTAGGTGGGATGGGCTTAGGCTCCATTTTCAAGAAGCAACTCAAGGTAGGTAAGTAGGTGGGACGTGCTTGGGCTCCATTCCCAAGAACCAAGCCAAGGTAGGTAGGTAAGTAGGGCGGGCTTAGGCTCCATTCTCAAGAAGCAACTCAAGGTAGGTAGGTAGGTAGGTAGGATGCACTTAGGCTACATTTTCAAGAAGCAACCAAACGATTAGGTAGGACGGCAGGCTTAGGCTCCATTCTCAAGAAGAAACACAAGGTAGGTAGGTAGAGCGGGCTTAGGCTCAATTTTCAATAAGCAACCCATTGTTCAGGTAGGAGGGCAGGCTTAGGCTCCATTCTCAAGAAGCAACCCAAGGTAGGTATGTAGGGCGGGCGGGCTTAGGCTCCATTCTCAAGAAGCAACACAAGTTAGGTAGGTAGGGTGCACTTGGGCTCCATTTTCAAGAAGTAACCCAATGTTTAGGTACGAGGGTGGGCTTAGACTCCAGTTACATAATATCCGTTACGTAAATATAAACGACAATACGTGACCAGCAAAGTTGCAGGCAAATACTAGTGCCCTTAGGCTTAAATGGTAAAATGTTAAAAATTGGGGGCAAGCGTTAAAGTAATTTAAGTGGACGTGACGAAGTTGCATCAACCTGCTCTCTTCGCCTCTCTCCCACACTTCCCAACTGCCTGCCGTCAGACAGACAATATAGCTAGCCGACCTCAAACTATTCCCTCATTATTAATTTCTTTCTTTAAGGTTGGGGGATGTAGTTCCGTATTACAACAGAATCTGCAGTACAGAGTGCCACAGCACACTGAGCTTCCACTGAACTCAGAATAACCAACACTAGTGAAAAACCTTTCCAAAACAACTGCGCCTAGCAAAACATGAACACTTCATGTTAAATCATGCTACTGAATTGTCACATTCTGATCTAAGAGAAACTTACTACCAAGCTGAACAGTCAGAATTAATATTACTGGTGAAAAAAATTTCCACAGCTGTATCTGACAAAACAAACACTCCATGTCAAATCACACTACGGGTGAACAATACTTCCAAACAGCTTTAAATAAAACACACCAACTTATGCAAGATCATACCCCACAAAAATGGTGACAAACTTTTCCATAACAACAGCACCAGACAATAAAACAAATGTATCACCCAACACAGAAATTCATGCTATGTCAGATACTGTAGTTGAATGGTTGCTACCAAGCTGACAAGTTAGAATTCATAACAATGGTGAAAAACCTTTCCAAAATATTTTTATCTGACAAAACACACAAGCTTTAACCTGCTGATCTTAGAATCATGTTGTTCCATCAGAATTTACAACAATGGTGTGAAATCTGAAACAAGTGAAACTTACTGCAACACCAACTAGTTAGAATTCACAACAATGATAAGTTTATCCAAAAAGCTGCACCTGAAACAACATACATACTTTATGCTAAGTAAGTCTGCTGATCTATCAGTTATAACGGAAAAGAAACTTACTACCAATTTGAACAGTAAGAATTCACAACAATGGTGTGAAACCTTTCCAAAATATCTACACCTGACAAAACACACAAACTTCACACTACATCACACCTCACAACTGTATCTGACACAACACAAAAATGCCATACTCAGGCAACTTGCTGAATTATCAGTTATAATAGACGTGAAACTTACTACAGTACTGAGCACTCAGAATTCACAACAATGGTGAGACATCTATCCTAAACATGTGTGCCAGACACAATACATACACTTTTTGGTACGTAAGCCAGCTGAATGATCAGTTCTGATAGAAGTGAAACTTAGTACCATACTGAACAGTCAGAACTCACACTGGTGAGAAACCTTCCCAAAACGTCTGTGCCTGACAAATAAAAAATTTCATTCCACATCAGACTTAACAACAACAATAATGAGAACCCTTTCACAGAACACCTGCACCCGACAAAACATTAACTTTGTATGTACTTACTCACTGCTGGATAATAAAAAAATGGATTGGACTGAACCTTGCTCCGGAGCAAGTCAGTACCTTGTACATATTCTGTTTTATTTCACAATTTGAACCGAATTTTACAACAAAAAAAAAAAAAAAAAAAAAAAAATATATATATATAAATATATAAAACCATGTTTTTCTACCTCTAGTGATTAATGTTTATGATTAGATAGAACTAATTTTTAAGAATGGCAGCGATTTACCTAACCTAGTCATGCAATCCACCAGTAGATCGCGATTAACGTGTTGTCAAACCCTTCTGTATAGTATCACCAAACCTTTAAATAAATGGTTGCTCGACTACTCTATAAATTTTTAATTTTTTTTACAGCAAACAACAAATTTAAAGAGTACTTCAAAATTATTTACCTTTATTTTTAATCGGCCCGTATTTTGAATACAAACTTGTTTTTCTCCCAGTTGCAGGTTGAATGGGGCTTTGCAGAAGTTTTTATAAATGATCATTGCTAGCCTCGTATGAATTATTTTGGTTTGCGCGGGCATAATGACAACAGAAAAAGTACTATACAGTAATAATAGTTTAATCGTAAGTGAAATGATCTTAAAATATGCCGATAGTTAAAAAAGAAATTGCATTTTTGTGACACTTTTAATATGACTTAAGATAAGAAGCACAAGAAAAGATTTTGTGCAATAATTATGGCTGTAACACTTTCTAGCTATGAGAAGTTAATGTTGGATTAGTTCCCTGTGTTGCTTTTTTTAGGAGTCAATGAGTCAAAGTCTCAAAAATTTTAATTTTTACTGATTTTAAGGTAGAATATCTCACAAGGTTAAGTACGTAAAAAAATTGTACTTTTGACCATGGATGTGTCTACAGGTACTCACCAAAATAATTTTGTATTTGAAATATACTGCAACTTTTTTTTCCCCTTGTGAAATGTATTAACATGAATACGTCCTGCTGGTAGTCTTACAGTTCTGCAAGTACCCTCTTAGATTTTACTTACTTTAGACCTAATGTAAACAAATGAGGTCAATATCATTATGCTGTGAAAGCCAGCGACTGGGCGCTAACAGAACTATGCTGATGGCTGGCTACAAGTTAATAAATTACAATAGACCTAACATAAATCACTCGTGTATTATGTAACTTAAACCTGTACTTATGTTTCTAGTCACTGGCAAATACTCCTCAGCATTTAAAACAGCAAGCACTTTAGTTAGGGCTTCGTTACGTGAGAAAAACAAGTGAATTTTATTATGCACAGCAGTTTTATATAAAACAGTCACACAAACCGAACACACTTTTTTTCCCGGTTTCCCTTCTTTCCAGGTGTCTTAAGTTTTCATTTCTCTGGAATTCTTTTCGCACACTGAAAATACTGGTGGGGCACACACATACAATCTCAGCTGTAATAGCAGCAAATTCCATCACAAGTAATGTCATGCTGTTGACGATAATGAAAAACATTCAGAATTATTAATTTTTCACTACTCTTTAACGGTTTTCCCAGAGCATGTTTAACAACATCAGCAATCAATTCTTGACCTCGACACACTACTGTACTATGCTCAATTGAAACTGTCAAATAGGAGTCAGGGGCATCAACACGAAAGCAAGACACATTCAAGACTGTTCACTGTTCAAGGTGTATGAGCCGGTTACAGATAACGACTGGCCTAATGTTTTAAAAAGCATGTATGTAATGTGCAATATAAATTAAATTTCTTAATGAGAAATATACATGTGAAGATTAACTCTTATAAATTTAACTACTTTCAGATGTGTATTATCACAGAGATTGTAGAACAACCAATCACAAACGACTTAACAAACGTGTATTTGTTTAACACAAACCTTAAAGTCAGAGTAAAGGAAGTATACACTTTGTAACTGCCTGTATGTATGTCAGATTTGACAACATTGAAGTAGTTTTATATTGAAGAGAAACCTGAAGTTTTCTGTAGGTAAGTTCACAAGTGAATATTGTGAAAATGATTCACATAGCAAGTCTTACATCAAGGATCTAGTGGTGTGGAGATGGGGGAGGGGAGCATAGGGTCCAGACCCTCTCTACCTTATGGAAACTGCTTAATAAGATAATTTTGCACCCTGAAATCCAAATTTTCTCATATGAGGACTCTTGAACCCCTCTCCTTTTTATTAGGAGGTATCTGTGTTACTCATAAACATTCCTAGGTTTTGGACACACCCCTTCCCACCACTGGTTATGGCCCTGCTCACATAAAATTATCACACACAACTGAAACACACATTTGTCTTCTTCTCAAGCAAAGAATAAAGGCCTGCAACTGCAACAGTGACAAGATAGTTTATTAATGCAGTGTCAATAAGCCAGTCAATAAAGAGAACTGGACAAGAGTTAGATATGCGTAAACAGCTAATGAGACATGCCTGTGAAATCATTCAGGAACATGGCTTCATTCCATGAAAATAATGAAGTTAGTAGAATTATGTCTTAGAACGAATGACATTTATAGTACAAATTCTATTTACCTTGCATAACAGTACAAACATGGCAGTTGAACTTCTAACATGTATTTAGGTCAAAATTGGTAAAATTTTTTTTTATATTCTTTATTTGTCTGATTTCAGCCTAAATATATTTTAAAAGTTAAACTGCCATGCCTGTACTGTAGCTCTGAAAATGTGCAATAAAGACAAACTGCACGTTTTTCATTCCAGAATTTCATAAAAGCAAAAAACAAACTAATCATTATTGTGACTGAAATTGAGCATTAACCCCATGCAATTTAAAAGAACAACAGTACATGAAAAGTTAAAGATGGGGCATCAACAGCCACGTTTGAACACATTTTTATTTTTTTATTTACTGTGGTTGTTTAGAAACCTTTATTTAAAACGTATATTTATAAAACTATGGTAAAAAACTACCTGGCAACATTTGACCAATAATAATTACAACATGACTAGTCAAATATTTAATTGAAATCTTAGAAAAATTTTCGCTGTTTTATATCCAACGACATACCTAAGTAGTGTGTTAAAAAGGCTACAATAAGAAATCCTTAGTAACTACTGTGCATTGAAAATAATGTTATGATTCGTAAATGAAAAATTCAATATGAGAGGTGAGACCCCCACTTTAATAAAAATATCCATTACTAAGGTTGGGCTTTCAACATTCTTATCTCCGCACCTGAAGTAGTGCAACCTTGCAGTTTTTGTGTTCTCAACTCACCAAAATTTCAAAATGATAACCATAGTAGCAAAATTAAATGACTGGACGATCCTTTTACAGTAATATGTAATTTGACCACGGAGGTTTGTACGTTAGGTGTTTGCCGAAAGTGTCTAGCAAGTTTAATAGTAGATCGACATTGTTGCCTTATAACAGTGATAAAAATGATATTACATACCAATAGTAGATAATAGTCAGCCACTGCAATCGTTGAAACATATGCTGGATTCAAAGAGAAATTTGTTAGTCAAATAGGCCTACCACATTCACCTTTAAGAAACATATTTTGTCCCACAGGGTAAACCACATTTTCTGAAAACAAAGAAGGAGTTTCTACACAGTGATTATGTGTAGTGAAAACTAATTTCTCAGAAAACTACACATACAGTAATAAATATTACATACAGTATGTACAAAAGACAGAAGCACAAGTACTCACGTTTTAGTACTTGACAGATACACACACAAATAGGACGACACAATCGCAGAAGCGCGTATCGCGACATTTCACTGCTTAGAGCAACTTCCACGGGTGAAGAGACATGGCTGACTGCAGTGTGGCTGCTGATGCACCGATGCTGATGCACCTAGCGGCCAATGGTTGAACTAATATGAAAGTGCCAAGTAGAAGAGGATAATGAGGATATACGGGTAATGGTTGTGGGAAGCTGACTGACTGGGGATGTTATCTTATATTGAGACCTGGTGGTTGCCTGGATTTGGTGATATACTGATGAACTACACTGCTTGTGGTTGAATGGGACATTGTGTGTGTGTGTATGTATGTATCTTGCACCTTTCAATCGTCACAACCATCGGTGGGTTTCTCCACTTAATCTGGTTATGATCCCTGCCGGTTTGTTCCTTTAACTAATTAATGGAGCTGTGTAGCCCATTTCTTTAAACAATGTTTTTTGTTCGCAACGTTCCAAAGAACACGCCCATGTTGTAAGTTCTCGCCTTTTAATGCGTGTTCTTTTATTTGTGTGTCGTGACATGATTATGTGTTTGGCTTTCTTGTATTAAACACGTGGCCAAACTGAACCTTCAAGTCTTCTTATTTCACTAACTACTTAGGAATCGGCTGTTTCTATCGGCCTAGAGTGCGGGCGTGTGGAGTGCCTCCAAAAGTCAGTGTGGAATAAGCAGGTTTTCTCAGGCTCAGTACCCCGACTTCACGGCGCAAGACGTCAAGACGTCAGTAAGAGAGAGGGCATGCTGGCATGAACATACCATAGCCCAAGGAAAATCTCATGCTTAACTGCACATCTCAGTCGGTGACGCCTATCAATCAAAGCTATCATAGCAGCCACCAAAATTTATTGTTAGCCTGACAACTATCCAAGCTGCGCCAACCGGCAACAATCAAAACCTCTCTTGGTCACAGCTGGCAACTATTTAGTGTCAAAAAATTATTTACTGTTTTAACTATACATTTTTATTCAAAATAAAGGTTAGTTAAAATAAATAAAAAGTCATTTCGAGTTCTTCTTTAGAGGATATATGCTGTAAAACACTTAAAATTGTGAAAATAATTTAGACATCAGACCTTGTTTCACATGGCTTGACCCCATAACAAGTGATCTGAACACATAGTTCATAATTATTTGCAAAAACTGATAAAAATTTTTTTTTAAACTGTTCATTTCAATACCAAAGATAATTAACCTACAGCCATAAATTCTGTTATATTCCAGACAAACATAACTGTACACATTTTTCTACTTTACATACAGATCAACATCATTACAGAAGTAAAACAGTTTGGGGAATGAGGTCAAGTTTACATTTGTCAATTAATTTAGTCTACACAGAATAAAAAATAAAAACTTCTAGAAGCGAATTTGCCTTTAGGTGTGGCCGACAAAGATTAACAGACAACACCAGGGTCACCCACTCCTGTATTAACTGAAACACATTTTTCTTAAATGCACACACAACTCTGCAGGGGGTTGAGAAAAAGTAAAAAACTGCTTTTTTTCAGATGTATGTGTCACACTATTATTAGCCAACTTTGTTTGGTGTTTATGCTGTAATAGACTGTTACTGTCATCACAAGGAAGATATAATCAAGCAGAGGGGCGAGAGATAAATGGTATGCAAAACGACTGAGAATGTTGCGTGCCATGCGCACTTAGCACACCACTGCCAAATTTTTCAAAAGAATAAATAAATATAAATCTTTTTGCATTACATCATACCAGTTAAAAACAGTGCCACTATAACATATTTTATTACTGTGGATTAAAAAAACATGTTTTTAATTAATTTTCAAAAAGTTACAATTTTGCTATTAATTTTGGTTAAGTTGTGCAATATTCGAGTTCCTGAGAACGACTTCATTAAATCACTACCTTTGTTAAATAATGTTCTTGGGAAACCATAATCTTACTGTAGGCTGCATATGGTTTGAACTGCAGTGTCCTGTATATTGCAATTAAAACAAAATTATCACTCTGGATTAGTACAGCACTACAAAAATTAATCGAATTTGAACTCTCAGATTTTAAAATAATTGCTAAACATATTTTAAAAAAATGTATATGTATGTAACTTAAAATAATGAATTAAAAAAGTAACATTACATAACAGACATGTTGGCAGTGTCACAAAATTCTTTTTGTAGCCATGGATGCCTTATCTACTACTGGACTAAAAATAGGTAATGTACCGTATATGCACAACGAACAATTAATTTAAGCATGTCAAACTACTACAACACAATCAATACAGAATTCTAAGGTAAATAATTCTAAAGAAATGAACATTTCATGACGAAATAAAACTGTGTTATCCAAATACATATAGTCTGTCTCACATAAGAATTTAAATCAAAACATTATCTAAGATTTGTTAAAATAAAAAAAAGAGAAGAAACCTCTGTAAATGTTGATGTAAAACGATGATTTTTTTTGTTTAAGTGTTAATAAAACTTCTCAACAGCACAAATAAAAATTACTGTTGTTTAAAAATCTGCTAACAAGAGGTAAGTTGTTTTCTTTCAGCAGAGCACACATACTAATTACAAAGGTCTTTCAAATCAAATGTACCCGAAAACAATTAATCATACATCTCTAAAAACTTTTTGATTGTGCACAAATGTCTACAAAACTTGTCAAATTACCAGACATTAAAAAAGTCACAGCAGAGCTACAGGTATATTCATATTGTCTGTTTAATAAAACCTTTCAAATTACTGTGAAAAAGTTATAAGTGCATCAGGTTTTCTCTACTGATACAAATGCACTAAAGGTCAGTTGCACAGTACTATATATGGAAATCCTTGCGATAAAGTTGAAACTGAGGAGTCTCTATTAACGTGAAATGTTACCACTCACATGGCGAGAAAAATAATTTCTCTTCATTAATCAATTTATAAATGTAGCAAATATGTACATTATTCTTAACTTATAATGAAAAAAACTAACATAACTGGGATTTCATAATTTATATTTTGCGTTTTGCATGCTGCAAAACTGACAAAATGCAAAACAAAGTTAATAAAAATTCGTAGCCAATTTTGTTTGTAAAAAATTGTCTCATTACCAAATTGTTTAAAAACAAAAGCGCCATTTAAAACACATCCCTTTTTTATAAACATGTTCAACAAATTTTGACTACCCTATAAATATCAATGCAGTCATTCCTTTAGACTATCATTACGTTCCTCCTAAAAAAAAATGTTACTCTTACCCATGTGGTATTTAAACTTCTATTTACAGCTTCAGTGACTAACATGCAGCTTGAGGACATCTTAAACAAGGTCTGACCACTACTTAAGAAATTGTTTTTCCTAAGATTTCACTCACTTAACGTCTTTGCAATGAAAATTCCTCTCACTTCACTAAGCGAGCCTTTTAGATTTTACTCAATGTGACAGTGCAATTGACCCTAAGTATGACTTGAGCCAAAAATTTTGGAAAAATTCAGACTCAGCTAACTAAAAAATGATATTGCCTAACCAGCTATCAAATATCAATAAGTAATTACACAACTCTTGTGCTAGGGTTAAAAATAAAACAGAAAATTAATTTTCAATTCTTGGATTACTGTAGTATGATTTGGTGTTACAACCAAATTCATAACCTTATTAAAATGGGCATTTTTCTTACTACACTAATAGTTAATAAAATACATGTAATGGTATAAAATAGATTTTTCTGTACAGTAAACAAATTCATATATACAAAAATTAGTGCCGCCATTGTAATACAGTACCAGTACTAATTTGATGTCACTTTACAGCAAACAATAATATATCATCCGTTATCAAAATGTGCAGATACTTAGCAATTATTTCTTATGTTCACAATAATCTTCTATTCTGGTGTAGAGGTTCTAAGTTGAAGATCTGCATTAAAGAGGATCTTACGCCGTAATCAGCAATATTATTTACAGTGCATACTGATGAAGCTGCTTCTTTGGAAAAGTCACACGAGGAAAATGGAAACATCTTGTTGTAAAATGTAGCAGCTCATTAATAACAACTGAAGTCACATCCCTGGGGGGAAAAAATCCTCTTTTAAATGACTTAACACACAAATCACACAAAATTATAGACATTATGGTAATTAATAGGTTTTAAATTTATTACAACACTCATTGTAGAAAATAACATAACTTCAGCATGGAAATGATAACATAGAAGTGCAAAAGGGTATCTAGCCACACAAATGGTTAATTCTCACTTTCTATCTACTATAGGAGCTTCTGATCCATCCCCACTTCGTTACTGATGCCAGGCAGCAGAAAAGCAGAAGCCATCTACTCAAGTGCTTGAACTAAGTCCCAACAGCGGCATACCATTATTTAAAGGCATGAATTCTTTTTCCTGCTGACCTCTTCAGCTACATCTGTTCCACTTTTCACCTGTCCACTACAATAAACCATTACTGTACTAATTTACAAAAAAAATAGTCTTATTACATACAATACATTTTTTTTAATATTTAGAAGAGGTTGAGTACTGTTTGTATCAGGACAAACAAATAAAAAATTTATTTAGCATTCAGCAAGTTTACCTTCCATGTAGAGGCCTTCAGCTTGTAATGCTGCTGTAACTTTAGGGATTTCCACAACATAATGGGTGTGTAAATGTTTAACTACTTTGACATCATAAATGTTATTGGTAAAAATAGTTTCTCGTAGTATCTTTTCTACAAGCTTGTTTCTTGAATCGACACCTGCAAAAGGAGCAAAAATATTGTTTCACAACCTAATGAACAATAATTATGTGTGAAAATAAAGGTGCATAGCACTGTACTGGTGAACCATGACATTTTTAAGGATAGCCCTGTATTTTTTACACGGAAAACCTGCAGTAAACATGACATACGTTCCAGATTACATTGCACACAAATTCAATTGCAAGTGCCACACCTTGTAAAAAATATCTTATGATGAAGAGCTCAGAAACAGTTTGTACATATGAAATGGTTGAAAAAATAATGTTAACTATCTAAGTCAAGAATAGAGTTGTGCTTTTTCCGCCAGTGGGGGAACTTTAAAGAAATTAGGGGTCGGGGGCAGTGTTCTTCTCCTATAACAGAAGGGAAGGACAACAGAAGGATTTATATTCACATAAAAATAATAACTGTTTACTGTCTGTGAAACAATAAAAAGCAACCATATATATTTTGGTAGACCATAACCAAAATTATAATAAGTAAGAGACAGTGCCCTGAGAACGAACTCGTCAGGAATGTTGAGATATGTGCAGAGTGCTGACGAAACACGTACCGCAAATAGTTCGTACAAACTCTTTTGCGGAATGTATTTCATTATGTGTTTGTGGAGCCGTGGGGTATACAAAGATTGATTACGTCAATATTTAAGAAAGCTAACAAACACACTATTGGTGCTAATATTTGGCTAATGGGTGGAATTTCGCAATTTCTCATAATGGCTGCTGTCTCATTACTACAAATGTTGAACTCAAGGGGAATTCTGTGTTAATAAAGTACATCATTTTTACATGGCCACTGGTTTTTTGTAAAACAAAATATAGTGTTAGCAGTGAAATTCCATAGTAGTTTTTTTGCTTCAACAAATATTCCATCCTTTTGTTTATTAAAGGATGTACAGTAAACTACAGTAGTATTATAATGTACAAGAAAAAATTTTAATACAGGCCAATGTTGAAATTCACAATGCTATACTAGATTATTATACTGTTCCTAGTATGTGACCGTCTCAAATAGATATTGATCTCATACACCCTGCCCACCTGATGCAAAAACAGCAACAACAGTGTACTTTGTAGTTTGGTTACCAGCCACTGGCACATTTCAATATCAATTTTGATTCCTCCAATAATCTATAACCTAAACTGATAATATAATGCACATATTTATGCTTGGAAATAATTAAAAATGCTGTTTTACACTCTCAGTAATATATTTTTTTGTATTTACTTTGACTCAAACAATATAACCATTCCACAGAAAGCATACCATATTATTTCTTAGAGTAAACAGCTGTTGCTAATGTACTTTGTATCATGTGCCATTTTCCATGTGGAGGATACTGCAGTGTAGAAGCGCTGGCCACCGATGCAATAAGAATATGTACTAAAAATTTGCTCTTACTACTACTGCAACATCAAAGAAATCAGAAAATTGCAGTGCAGTAATGAAATACAAGGTTTTCATACTTGGCCTAGTTCCAAATGCACTGAACACTGAGAAAATCGCTTCTCTATGAAAAAAATTTTGCTATGTGTAATATTTGAACTCAGATCACTAGCGTGTTGGTATATTTTCTGTGTCATGTTGCAGTTTCAAACAAATGTAGTTTCTAGAGCAATGTCTGTTTCCTATTCCGAAGAGACTCGCTGCTCTGTAGGTTCCATAAAGCCACTTAACTTACTTAGCTATGGTTAGAGATAAGCAATAAGTCCTAAAATTTAATTCCTGACAGTTTTAATTTATTTAATTCGCTTGATTTCTCAAGTAATTTTATATTAAATGGCAGATGTTTAAGAATATGATATCTCCTGACAGAAATGTCTTGCCTATTCTCATATATTTAATGCCGTTGGTGGTTTATGTCTATCTAAAGTAGGTACAAACTACAGTGGTATTATTACATATCCGCTGAGTTCATGTTAGTGAAAACTATTTCATAAGTTAATGAATGGAACTTCAAATAAAACTGACAAGGATTGACAAGGCTATGATTTTGATGAAGTTTCTTTCGTATACTTATTCAATAAAACAAATTTTATCTTTACAAATATTAATGTTTTCCGAGCAACATAGTTAATGTTTTGGAATGAAAAATGCTTAAGTAGCACCATTCTGCACATTGAAATCAAATTTTTCCCAAGAGAGGACTCCCGGACACCCCGTTTTATTGGAGTTGTGTGTGTGAGGACGAGGGAAAAAAGTGGGGGGCCTCCAGAATTCATATTTGCCCAGTGTGCCACACATTCTAGCTGCGGCCCTAATTTTTACCCAAATTTTATTGAAGTTATACGAAACAGAGTATAGCACTTCTAGCTTGCTCAGGATACATACAGAACCTAAAGGAAAGGTCACAGAAATTCTCACCAACTCCCTAAACCTTTCTGAAACCGTCACACTGACAAATCAGTTTTGTGATACTGTATTAAAACTGAAATCAAACCAAATATGACCTGTTTGTGATAGTAACTATTTGATTAAGTTACTGTCTCCTAAAATAATGATTAAATAATGGCCACTTGTCATACACTGAATCAAAAGTCCAAACTTGCAGACATGCATTGACTTCTTCTCTGGTATCCCCCCCCCCCCCCCCAAACCAAAAGTATCATATTACTCCTGAGCTCACCTTATAACCACAACAATGACCCAAATGGGAGGATAAGATATAGGATGCGCAGATTGCCAAACAAACACTCCAAAATATGACTAAAGTAACTATTACAATTACAACAAACCATTTTGGTTGTTCAACACAGAAAACACATTTGAACCAGATATACAAGAAAGTAAAGGCTGTATACAATAAAGTGAGCACTGCTTACAATCTTCTATCCGCTATTATGCATCCATCTGTACATTATATTATTATTTTATTTTTAATATAAAAACTTCAGTGTAGCTAAAAACCTGCGTAAATGATTCACCACCCACAAAATTTAACATGTATGGTCCCAACAATATACAGATATTGGTTGTTATAATTATTGAAGAGTGCTCAGTTTACAATGAACAGCCTGTACGGTCACTCCATGTCAAGTAACCCAGACCATGTCACCCTTTGATACCGTCGTCTTCACCATTGTAAAAAGCCATATCAATTTTTTCTTCTGTGTTCCTTATAGTTTTTTTACAGAAGGTCAAAGTTTTTAGTGTGCTTTTCATTTTGCCAAATGCAAAACATTTTTAAAAGATAATATTTCAGCAAATTAAGTTTTTAACAGTGTTTTTGTTGTAAATAATGGTTGTTGCAACCCTAAACTTTAAATGTACATATTTGGGTGGTGTAGTAATTCTCATTGCTGGAGACATTTTGATTATGAGACATTTGTTGGCAACCCTGCATCTGTTGTGATTCAACAGTGTTGTGGCAAGATGGCAAATGTGAAAGTTGCTAGATGAAATGCCTGAAATTATTTAGACGGTCCTCCCAATTCCTCATTTACTATTCTCATTTTGAACATGGTCAATGCCGGGCCAGATTTAAGACCTACTATGGCATTATCACTTTGTGTTTTCTCTGTTTAGCTCGCTACGTCGGTTAAGTGAAGTAATCAAGGAACAGTGTAGCGCGCGCCACATGGAAGTAATCACAAGTCGTATTGTTGTTCTGTGCGGATCTCACCATTATTTTTGTCAGCCATGAAGTTATTTGATTCAACTGGAGTTTTGAGTCGTGAAGTAGGGTTAGGCCACGTACTTTCGTCAAGATCGCTAATTTAGGCAATGTGAAGTATTTTCCTTGGACGTGAAGTGATGTGAACAATGTTTAGTGTTCGCGCCAATTATTGTTTCTGAAAGATGGAATTATTGTAAAAAAAGTAATGATATACATTGTTGACTGCGGTAACAAGTGCAATTTAGAATGTCAGAGGTACAATCACACCAAAGGTGGGTTGAGTTAGTTTTCGAAGGCAGAAAAAAGGCTTTAGCAAACCTGGAAGACAAAGAAAAATTTGCATTCTTTCATTCAATGTGCTAAGAACTCCCCAAACTTAAAGGTTTGAAGAGGATGTCAAACTTGGCATGCCTTGCTAGGAAAAAGGAAACATCACCGGAAAGCTGAGCTGACTTTTGGGGCAAATTTGATTCAATATTTTTCGAAATTGACTCCATAAAAGATAGGCTAGAAATTAATCTTGATGCTGATACTGCAAAATTAGACATATCAGTCAAGTAGTCAGCACAAAAAATGATGGCAATTGAGTTGCCGAAATTCTGTGGTGAAGTAACTCAGTGGCAAGCGTTTTATGACTTGTCACTAATTCTTGTTCACAATAATGGCAGTTTATATGAAGTGGAAAAATTTCTGTACCTTAAGTCGTCGCTACAAGGCGAGGCTAGTGCCTTGGTATCCACATTGCCCGTGACCAATGCCAATTACGAAGTGGCAAGAACTCTCTTAATTCAGAGATATCATCAGCTCAGAGTTATTGCATCACATCATCTAGATGCAATATTCAATGCACCTTCGGTGGGTACTGAGTCTGTTCAGGCAATAAATTAATTTTAATATAGTTACTGAAAACATACATACATTGACGATTCTTGGCCTACAAACAGACCATTGAGATGCCATATTGTTAAATTTACTGGTGCATAAAATTGACAACAATTTGAGGAAACAGTTGGAGCTCTCCCTGTCACAGGAGGAAATGCCTTTGTATAAAAAATTTATGTAATTTCTAAAGAGGCAGTCGATGGGAAAGTTAGGGCAATGTCCTCGGAAAGCAGTATTGCAGGAACGGAAAGACAAATGCCAATGAGGGCAGCAGGCAACTGGAGAATTGTTCTACATACTTTGAAACCTGAGAGCTACGACTGTGCACACTGCAAAGGTAAACACTGTATATTGCAAAATGTGAATCATTTTCTCACTTGTCAAGTGAACAAAGGTTACATCTCATGAAAGAGTTAAGGTTATGTATCAACTACTTAAGAAGAGAACATTTCCTGAAAGAGTATGATTCTGAATTTACCTATCGTACTTGTAAGAAGCATCATTACACACACTTTTCATCCCAACTGATAGGTGACTCCCACAATTATGATTCCACTCCACTCCACATGGTATTGATCACCTTCCAGAAAAGTCAGTGTATTGCACAGGAACCCAAATCAAGTCATCTACGGTTCTCTTATCAACTGCAGTGGTGAATGTGGTGGACACTGCAGGACAACCAAATACAGTGCGAGCTCTCATAGATTCAGGGTTGCAGGTATCGTTCATTACTGAAGTGTGGTCTCGAAGATTGAAGGTACCCTGTGTTCGTTGTAATTCACCATTGACAGCTTTCGGTCCAACTACCCTTTCAACAGCAAAGAGAATAACATATTGCAAGGTAGTCTCACAAGGGGTTTCAGAGGAAATAATAACGGCTGAAGCTTGGGTGCTGTCACAGATAGCGTCATCTGTTCCAGAAGTACCAATCAAAACACAGAGATGGCCTAACTAAGCTAGCTTAGTACTTGCTAATCCAAATTTCGACAAACCACAAGAAGTTGCTATGCTTTTAGGCACTAAAGTTTTTCTGAAGTTCTGCGAGTAGGCTAAATTCAGGAAGCTCCCAGAGACCCTGTTGCCATCAATACTAATTTGGGATGGTTACTAATGGGGAAGGTGAACCAAACACAAGAGCTTTGAGAATCACTTGAAACCTTTTTCATTTCCTCCGCTGTAGAACCAGTGGATCAGTTAGTAAAGTGACTTTGGAACTGGACTGCAGAGAAGACAAACACTTGTGGTGGTGTGTTGACGGCAGAAGTGGCTTAGCAGCGCCTTGGGGGCAGCACTGTGGCAGAGATGGTCAGCATCGTGACTGGGTAACACCAACGGGCTGCAGTAGGGACAAACAACATTTAATGTAATGTGTTTGTGGCAGCAGTGACGAGGCTAGAGAGAGGCGGTGAGCTGTGGAGAACAACACTGGACGTATTGTGTTGAGGAGAACAGAGACTGGCGACTTGGAAATATCAATTGATTTCTACGCTTTTTTTGAAGCCAATATAAAATATTCAATGACAATTCTAGATAATGGTATTTGCTAACTTTATGAGTAAATATTTATCCAGAATTACTAGTTCGTTACACGTGATCTCTTGCGCAGCAGTAAAATGCACAAGGTTCCGGCATCAGAGATCGTGCCTCAGAAGTTTTTAACACTGGAAACAATTTTGTTTAAAAAGTTGGCTAAAACTGTTGTCTAGGACTGCTATTGTTTAATTTTTGCAAACTGGCTTCAAAAACGTACAGTTATAGATTAATTATCTTAGCATTGAATTATGTACCACACCCTCTTAAGGAAACTGTCTACATGGTGATTCAAGAGAAGTAGAAGTGCTTCAGGAAATGATGTCAGCAGAGTTGCAAAGTTAGTGGTGCACATGGGTGCAGCACACTGCAATATGACTCACTACCACCTAGGATAAATAAAGTTGTACAGTAATGATTTATTGAAGACTGTGATTTTGATACTGGCTTGAACTTTTAATGTAAGCAGTTTGTCATTGTATTATAGGGTTGTGAAAGAAGTGATTCATTGTTATCAAAGAACTGTTGAGATTCTTGTGTGCACATTTTATTGCTAGCAAACGAAGAATTAGATAAAACAGTTTTATTTTAAATTGATAACACCTACATCACAAAAAACCTATTAAGAAACATTCATGCAAACACTTCCTGTTGATCCTATAACAGACGACGCGGAATCACCAGAGAAATCTGATAATAGCCAATGAGTACAGTACAGGTCATTTGGATACATCATTAAATAAACAATCAGCTTTGAAGACCATCAGTACTACTTTTGATTAACTAAGAATATCTCCATTCAAGTTATAAGCTATACCCTCTCATGGCAAGAGTTTATGGAAAAAGGAAATTGAAATCTGCATGTGGAATTTTAAGAAGTAAATTTTGTAAAGTACTTGGAAAGGATTTTTCACTCGAGGAACATGACAATGAAAATGTTTCAAAAGACTAACAGAAGGCAGAGGATATACAAAGACTGGTATTCTTAATTAAGGAAAAGTTAAAAATAACACAAAAGTGAAAAGAGAAAATTTGACTTTAATCTTAATCCCAAACACATGGAGCAGGCTAAGGATCAGGGAAGAATTTCAAGTTACTGAGTATACTATTAGGTAGTGAGACAACTTCTTACAGAAAAGTATTTCATTTACTCTAGAAGCCCAGAAAGGGAAATCTTTAAGCGTAGCGACTGCTGAACAAGTGCAGAATTTTTTGAAAATTATGGCAATCCTAGAATAATTACTGGAAAGAAGGATATTGTTAGTATTAGGAATATCCACAAACAAAGATAGCTTATTCTTACTAATTTACGAGAGTTATATAATGCTTTCATATTCAAATTTCCAGAATCTATTATTCAATTCTGTAAGTTCTGAATGCTAAGTAAAACCTAAATGGTGTGTTTTGGCAGGATATTTGGGTACCCATTCTGTATATGTATGCAGTATACACCAGAACGTAACACTTTACTTCATGCAGTTGGCAAATGCAGTGAATCCTACCATGATCTTACCTACTTATCCTGTTTATTCCCAGGAAAAAAAAAAACTGAACGTCGCGTCACTACTCCGATTGCCCAACCACCAAGTAATAATTTAAGAAGCTTTCTTCACGCAAAACTACTGTAACTGATTCTGATCCTACAGATGGGTGTAGAATATAGCCACTGGGTAACCTATGATCAAACAGAACTTAGAAGGTTTACTGTGAGTTTTGGTGAATATGTAAAGAAAGTGATTGAAAAACTAGAAAAAATTATTCCACAAACTTTAATTGCATGAACTCATTCCAAATGTACTTGAAAGAAACTAGAGCTAATTTGAAAGCTGAAACAGCAATTGTTGTTCTGAATTTCAGTGAGAGTTTCTTATGTGTTATCCAGACTGAGGCACAAGGTTATCGCTGGTCAAATTGTGTTTGTACTATACACCCTGCAGTCGTTTGTTTGATTGCCTGGCTCAATGGATTTGACAACTTCTAACCTGTGCTTGATATCAGATGACCATGATGTGGCATTTGTGTAAGGAACACTAAAGGAAATTACCACGTTCATTTGTGGAAAATTTCCATTTATACAAAAGGTGTGTTACTTCAGTTCTGGCTATTACAATAACAGTCAAAATTTTGGAAATTTGTGCTGTCATGCCAAAGATTTCTCCTTAGAAGCATCTTGGACTTTTACGCTACCAGCCATGAAGTCCCCATGTGATTGCATTGGTGGCACAGTGAAATGCTTAGTTGCCAAAGACAGCTCCCGAAGGTATCTTGATAACCAGATAGCAACAATTTCTGTAGATTAAGTTGCTACATTAGTTATCGGGATGGTTTTTGAAAGTCAAGACCATCCCTGGAAAACGTAGATTTCATCAAATTATTCCACAGTCACAATACGTACGTAGTTGGAACCAAACACATACCTTTTGATCTAAAATTTACCTGTTTTCCTTTTTAATGACATTAATTGAATATTGGTCACAAAGTCACAGCTCTTTATAAGCTTGTACATTTATTTTGCATGTGACAATCGCTTGTTCCTTGGAATAATTAAAAAATTTAATTTAGAAGATTAAGATGTCTCAGTCAAATTCTTACATCCACATAAACCATCCTCATCATTCCACTGACCTGCAGCTGGCATAGAAGACCGAAGTGATGTTCCACTACATAATACAGTATTATAAGTGCTTTAAGTGTACCAGCAACTAAAGGTAATGGTAGGATGTCGCACTTCCAAGAAAATGAGACGCACTTAAATTCAGTTCAAGAAACATTTCAGCACTTAAGACTGTATGGGAAGATTGTTCATATGGGTCTTTTGAGATTAAGATTCATTTTTCATAAAGGTCAGTTATATTTTTCTAGCATTGATTTGGCAGGATAGAAAAATTATATGTTACAATATGTGGTAACTTATAAATTAAAGAAGTTTTATGACTAATTTGTGTGCGTGTATGTACATGTAACAGTGCATGTACATATGTACACTGTACATACACACATACAAACTCCTTATGTGATAGTGAGTTCACTAGAATCTTAAAATTCTGTTGACGTTTGTTGCAAGACAATTATAACAACTTTAAAGCAAAATTTTTATAAAATGTGTATAATGTTAATGAAATTATTGTAATTTAAAATTTAATATAAATTTTTCATGGAATTATTTAAAAAGCCATTGATTTATTTTATAATATGTTAGAACAGTGTTATAGGATTAATGTAAAACATATAAATATGAGTTGTCTTTAACAGCTTGTTGTTAAATATTAGCATTTATAATTTCACAAATTTTCCACTAAAAACATATTCTTCTAATGTAAAGTAGTTTATTTTTTGCAGCAATGAGAAAAAAACAAATGCGTTCAGGCAATATGCATAATTTGTTTGCAATACACACAAATTTCATACTGTTGAAAATTTATTTGCTGAAATAATAAAATGTTCTACACTCCTTAAACAGAATTTCATGTTTGACAAAATGAAGCACACACTAACAACTTTAAGGGCTGCGGTGGTTGAGGGGTTATACTTCTCATCTTCCACCAAAGTGATCCAGGTTTGACCTGACCAGGTCGGTCCCCGGATTTTCGCTGTGGGAAATATGCCAGACAATACAGCTAGTCAGCGAGTTTTCTCGGTTCTCCCATTTACCTACCCCCCCCCCCCATGCCGGCGCTACTCCATACTCACATCATGTCACCTCTCCCCAGCGTGCTAAAGACCTAGATGTTGAGTGCTGACCAAAATCTCTTCACTAACAATAACAACTTTGACCTCCTGGGGGGAGAGGGAGGAAAAACTATAAGGAAGATAAAAGAAGAAATTTATATTGCTTTTTTACTTTGGTGAGGGCTATACAAATATTAAATTTCATAGAAATCAAGGTCAATGGGTGACATTTTCATAATTTGTTGGGAAAATTGGCATGGACAGACCATATAATGACAGAATGGACATTGGCGTAATGCAGGGATGGCCATCCTCTGCCCGCAGGCCAAACACGGACCTACCAGTATATTTTAGAATAGTCCACAAAAAGCTTAAGCATTTGCACTATATTTTAAAATTGTTAACACTGACAATAAAATTTTTTAAATAATTTAATATTTGGCCATGCTCCTTTTTTTAATACCGTGGAGACGGTGTTCGAATTTCAAGAGGGTAATGAACTGAGAATAGAATGCAAATAAATATTTGATAAAATTACTTTCTGTTTTTTCAAAAGAAATCTTCTAATAAATGTTGTGCTCATGAAAAACAGTCACTATGACAGTTATTTACCATGGTCCATGACATGATTTGGTTCAACTTTTTAACCAAAGCTCTGAAAAAGTTGGTCGCCCCTGGCTTAATGGCATGCGAACTGTTGAGTCATTACAAACAGGCAACATGGCTTGAACAATCAGAATTTGAGAATAAAAAGGACATTACTTGTATAAAGAATCCTTCACTCTGTTTTAATGCAGCAATTTCCAAACCTCTCAAAATGGATATTAAGATTGCTACGCAGGAAGTGAAACCCAGTTGCTTCCACATTCGAGTCCACAGCACTACTTTGCCAGGCACTAATATCAATCTAAATAATCTCATTTGTTCATGCCAAAACCAACTTATGCTAAAATTTAATCACGCTAAATTAGACAGCATTTGGCTTTCAAACTGAACCGTAAACATCCATGTAGCACGTACACACTTTTTACAAAATTGGCACTACCAAAAGTGGTGCACACATCTTACACGGGGCGGCACTGGGCGACAGACACAGCAGTATACTTGGCAACAATGCAGATAGCAGCTAATCTGTCGTGAGTCACCAATCCTTGCGCATGCACACACACATCTGCCATGTCATATTTATAGGTGAAAATAAAAAACTGCATTTGTGACCAGTCTAGTTTTGGTTGTTTTGTGCACTTAATATAGATGTATTTCAGTTTATCAACAATGAGCACATCTAAGTATCTGTGATAGTTTAATGTATGTAATAAAGTAAGATTGATAAAAAAGCAAATCAAATACAAAACTGTACACCAGACTTTCTTTTAGCTTACTTCAAGAAAATTGGCAATTTTTACGGTACTTTTAATTCACTATTTTTTTAAAAATACAAAAAATGTTCAATGAAGTTTTTATGCATGTCTTGACTAAACCAGTGACATTGTTCTTCAGTGTGAACTATTTCATTTAATTAAGTCAATTGGTTTTCCTTTCTAACATTCTAACATAAAACAAGTCTTATGAAAATTTGGACTTTGACATGCCATTATACAAAAGCTACAAGAGCTGAAAAGTTTTCATTTCAGTAAAATATAGTCACAATGTATGTTTACAAAACATACCATATCTCACACAAATATAAAAATTATAAAACAATAAAAATGCTTGGTGAACTTCCCCCTTAACAACTATAACTAAAAGTGGCACAAGTGACGCAGTTTGGATTTTGTTGACATTTCATTACAACTAATATGTTACAGAACACACATAAATATTGAGGTAGGCTGTTATTTATAAGAGCACAATTACCTAACATAGCATAGAACAAAGGCAGCAACTGTCTTGCGTGTGGTATACTGGTATGTGTGTGGTACATGGGCGTTAACTTACTTCGCATCAAGGGGAAGTCATTCAAGCTCTTTAAAGGTATAATTTATTCAGAATATTATCTGCCCCACAAAATAAAGTAGGTAATACGTATTTGAATTTACCATTTTCTAAAGAGAGAAGGAGAAATGTAAGTAACACTGCACTTTGAGTTCACGATTTTTTAATGAGAAAGGGAGGTAGGTGTCACTTTACTGCAGACAGCCAATAGAAAATTACTTCTTACTCCCTCAAAATCACAATGCACTTAATAAATGTTTTTCTCACCATTTAATACCAATTTCAAAACAAAAAAATTACACAATCTGATTTTGTGAAGGTAGGCATTTGCATAGTAATGCTAAGAAACTGTAGCTTCACATATGATAGAAGGTCAATTGTCTTCTAATTTTAACAGATGAACAACATTGTAATAAACAGGTAACATATTTTATTGATGCAATATGCAGAAATAAATTTCCCCACAGTTTGGAAATTTTCCAACAATATCCGACAAAATGCAATTTTCAACATTTCACAGTTTTTCTTGCCTATAACTATTCTGATTCAGGCAAAATTACCTTGAATATTGCATTTCTCCCCCAGCACTGGTAATTCCATGAACTGTGATTCCATCTTGCGAATGCTGTTAACCTCAACATCTTCCACATTCCCATAATCCACAAACATCAGTTTTCTCGTACTTGCAGCAGGATTTGCTACTAGGCATACAGCTCGATACCACTGATCATCTGCAACCCAAATGTTCAAAGTGGCAATTCTTTTTTTCCAACTTGTTAGATATAAATAGGTATTACGTACTTTTTGCACATAACAGTCCAACTAATTTATAAATTTAAACCATACATAGGATTAAGAATGTTTTGGTATAAGCAAAGAAACTGTTTTTATAAAAGTAAAGAATAAAATCTTACAAAAATTGGTTGGTATAAGTTCAGCCAGTGTGGCATTAATATCACATGTTTTCTTACTATGAACATTACATTTACCTAATACCCTCACCTCAGCACCTTTCCTATTTCATCCTTAACCTATGCCAGCAATGATATACACTACGTGATCAAAAATATTTTGACATCCTACAAAACATGATGGCATGAGGAACTAATGACTTCAAATACTGCCAGGTGGTCTGGTGTTCCTTGTGTAAGAAGTCTGTGCAAGAGATTTTCACCTTCCTGAAAATAAGTATCAGACCCCTTTTTCTATTTTATGTTTGCAGAACCATGAAGCTGAAAGGTCTACATCACCTGTTAATTGCCAGAGATCATTAAGTGTTTCAGGGGATCATTGAGCATAATTATGTATATCATCCATTGTTACCACAACATATGAATTACAACCTGCATAAGATTATTATATTCCACTCACAGGTTATTCAATAAAATACTGTATGTGAATTCAAAGGTGGTAGAAATACACCCTGGTTATGTTTTGCCTGAAGAGGGCTTAGATTTTTTTTTGCTTTACACTGCACTAGCACCGTACAGCTTTACATTAACATTTCAAGTGTCAAAGACCAATTTAGGGATGGCCACTACATAATTCAACAAGACACAACATCCATTAGATTGCAGGGCACATGGGGGAGTAATTTAGTAAAAGCAATAACCCATTCATTAATAGATTGACCAGCACAAAGCCCTGATTTGAATCCAACAGAATATGTTTCAGACTTTAGAACTCTTGACTTCAAGGTAGATCACACCAACCCATTTCATGTCGGTGCTCTACGAGGGATGGGTTATCATTCTGTGAAAAACCTTCTACCACTTGACTGAAATTATGCAGATAAGAGTGAAAGTTGGAAGTATGCCTACGAGAGTGCTGGCTGTCATCCATGCTAGGATGGGGTGACACCATATTGACTACTAGAGTTCCTGACATAGGGTTGCCCAAACTTAAATTTCAATTTATGTGAGCATCCAGATATTTTTGATCACATAATGTACAGTTTCTGTTCACAAAAGACATTTGAATAAAAAAAAAAAATGTGTGAGGGTATCAAAAAGGACTTAAAGCTAGTTAAGAATTAACTGGGACCAAGAGGAGAAAAATGAAGTGTGCGACACATAAGTTACCAGTTTCACTTTTTTACACAAAGTGCAATTATTTAGCATGAACATACGTCAGGTTCCAATATTATGAGTACAGTATTTTACTAGGGCAGCAAATTTACGAAACAATTTTCATAAAAAAAAAAAATGATTGAAATAAGTTGTCTATTTAATCTACTGCAAGAAAAGGTACACGAGTTTGAGTTCCTCTATTATTAATTCGCATGTCACAATATCGTCACGTTGATTTAATCAGTTCCGACTACCGCGTCTCTTAAAACAACATACGTCCACCTCCACCACGAGCTAAAAAAGAAAATATCGGCACATAAACTAGAAGAGACCTAATTTATTTCAAGGAGTTAGCTTGCGACCCCACTTTACAACCAAATAAAAACAACTCTCCGGGGCTGTAATCACAAACGGCAAAACACGGTACCAAAATCTAGGTAACTGTGGTGAGCTTCTGTGACATGCTAGAAAAAACTAAATAAAATTAAATTGACCAAACACTAAGACCTATCCTGAAGTTCCTAACGTCCTCGGCTGCTTTAACGATATGCTAGCATAAATAATTAAACGAGAAAACACAACTCGAGACTGAAAACAAATATATTTCTAACACAACAAGGGTCTTAACTATTAAGTACATAAATGAAAAGAAAATTTTTCGTCAACACACGACTCTATTTAATTTTCAACACGACTTAAGTTACAACAAACAATAATCTTGCTTCAAAAATAAAATATAAACTTTTGACAAAAAGAATAATTGGGTTCAAACACCCAAGTTAACATGACTGTGTAAACACAAAAAAAAAAAAAAAAAAAAAAAAAAAAAAAAAAAAAAAAAAAAAAAAAAAAAAAAAAAAAAAAAAAAAAAAAAAAAAAAAAAAAAAAAAAAAAAAAAAAAAAAAAAAAAAAAAAAAAAAAAAAAAAAAAAAAAAAAAAAAAAAAAAAAAAAAAAAAAAAAAAAAAAAAA